>JANFOE010000780.1:0-243827 GCA_025667525.1 Glebionis coronaria | reverse complement strand
ATATATATATATATATATATATATATATATATATATATATATATATATATATATATATATATATATATATATATATATATATATATATATATATATATATATATATATATATATATATATATATATATATATATATATATATATATATATATATATAATATATATATATATATATATATATATATATATATATCTAACTATTATATAAAAGAAGGTTTTTTAAAACTCATCTTCAAACATAAATCACTACAAAATGACACCTGTCCTTTATCAAATAATCAATGGCTCACCTTAAATATTGCTTTTCAGCATTTACTATTTCCTAAAAATAACCACCAAAACACAAACCCTAAAATAACAATGTAAACAGCGTTTGATTAAAACAATCCGATGAAATAACATCATCTACCACTCAAAGTTTAATCAACAACATCATGAAATTGGCCACTAATTTGTATCACGGAATGTTAATTGATCCAAGGTATGGGCTTTATTCTCAGTTATTGATCATTTTAGCTATAACGTATTGAATCCCAAAAAAGAACCCCAAAATCAATTGACGATGATCCTTAAACATCGATCAAGGTATGTTTTTTATTCAATTCAACTGTATGTTTGATATAGATCCAACCATATTTACTTTTGTGTTAATTAAATACGTAATTATTTATCTACTTTGTTTATGAATTTGATTTTATATCAAATTTTCATTCATATGAATCTTCAAAAATCATTGTAATAGTAGTTGAAACAAAAACAAATACTAATGCGCAAGTGCTCAAAGTTGGCTTGATTACATACTTATTGGTCCGTCTATTGATTGTTTTTAATCCCGAAAATCATAAAGTTTGCTAATGTTCAGTAATACGTAGGAAAAAAATATCAACAACCAAACACTCACTAATGCTGAATGAATATAATTTTTCAACTTTAAGAAGGTTGAAAACGACACTTTATAGGTACGAACTTTCAAAAAATGTTAGATGCCCTAACTAGCATTAAGAATTGGCTTTCCCTAAAAATTTTTGGGATCTTATTCCTAAGAAGCCCAATATTAACCATCAACTACAAAGAAATATTGTAGGTGTATCGAATGTGGTAGTTGATATACTTCACCATTAAAATTAATAAAAAAAAGTTTCATTTCATGTAATACTTGATACTTTTTGCTCTCACTGACTTTGGATACTCGAAGTGGTGATATTTGCATCTTTCTTTGCAAGTGTCCTTCCCTAATGTTATTGTGCATAATGTTGATGCATAAGTACATGTTTTGTTATAACAAAAATATTGATACAAGAACTAGCTCAAGATGACCAAATGTCTTCTGTTTGTGGGTAGAAACATGGCTAAAATTTTCATAAATATTCAAGAGGAGCATAAAGAAATGCTAGAAAATATCTATCAAACTCTATTTAGATTTCTTTGGTTTGATAGTAAATGGGTGTCAAAGATTGTATAAATTTAGATCATTAATCTTTTACACATGATAGCTTGGAGGGATATCAAATGGCAAAGATGGATGTTCAAAATACTCTTAATGGAGACATTAAGTTATCGGACATTGTTGCATCAGTTAAAGGTGCTCTTCCCTCTACAACCGAAATAAACCCTAGACCTAATGTGAGTGCTATTACTACACGCAATGGAGCAACTTTAGTAGGACCATTTATCCCTTCCCCAGTTACTCAATCTACACCTCCTCACCCCCATTCATCCCTCCTACTTCCACACCTAGTAATAGTTCTATATTACCGTCTCCACCTCTTACGGAAGAAGTACCCAAGAAAAACCCTTCACCATCTCACCCTTCACCATCTCAACCTTCAACATCTCAACCTTCACCTTCTACACCTACACCTCCTAAACCCAATATCCCTTATCCTTCAATATTAGACAAGTGCAAAGTGCTCACTAAGAAGGATTCTCAAATCACTACCTATTTGATGATGATCCCCCAAATGAATTTCAACATTAGCCTTGTTGAATCACTTGTCCAAATTCCAAAAATTTTCAAAGCATTCAAGGAATTGCTTAGTAAGAAGGAAAAGATGGCTGAGTTTGTCAACACATGCTTAAATGAAAACTGTTCTGCAGTCCTTCTTAAAGAACTTCCGGAAAAACTTAGAGATCCCGGTCGTTTTGTGCTACCTTGTACTTTTAACAAAGTTGAAGAATTTACTGCCTTAGCCGATTTCAGGGCAAGTATAAATTTGATGCCATTAAGTGTTTGGAAGAAGTTATCATTACCCGACCTTACACCAACAAGGATGAATCTTGAGCTAGCAAATCGAACTCTCGCTTACCCCGTTGGCATTGCCGAAGATGTTTTTATTAAAGTTGGTACCTTCACTTTTCCGGTCGATTTTGTTGTTGTTGATTATGAAATGAACCCTCGTATTCCGTTAATACTTAGACGGCCATTCTTGAGAACCGGAAAAGCTTTAGTCGATGTTGCCGAAGGTGAACTAATTCCAAGAGTCGGGAATGATCAACAAGTTTTTAAGATGGGGAAGATTGCAAGCAAATCCAATGGAAAAGAATCGGCGAAAATGATTGATGTGATTCACGACGAGCTTGATACAACTCCTTTGGAAAGTACAAAGCTTGATGATTTTGTGCTACATGACAATCCTCTTTTCGAAACTTGCTATGATAATCCACTTTTTCAAGACCAAGTGGACGAATATGATGATGATTCTCTCTCCAATTTGGATGCCCCACCAATTTATGATTCTCCACCAATCTATGATGAATATGATGATGATTCTAGTTCCGATTTGGATGATTATGATGATTTTTCTTCTGAGTATGAAGGCATGCCAACTTATGATAACTTTGATGATGTTGACACTCTTTTGAGTGATTCTTCCAGTGATATGTCTTCTATTGATGATTATGCTCCTATTTTTGATTAAGATCCCCCGCCAACAATGCGTGATCCTACTTTGGATGATTACTCATTTGAGGAAGATTTCGCCACCTTTCTCAATACATACTTTCCTAAAGAGCATGATTCTCCTCCTTTGGACTTTGATTATGGTCTTTATCCTCCTTCGGATGTTAAGAAACCCCTTTCAAAGGAGAAGAAACCGGACGACACCAATATCCGTAGTACCTATGTCTTACCACCTCTCTTTCCACCTTCTTCGGATGAGATTGTGTGCTTTATGGGCGAATCTTCAAGGTCTACTGAGTCTAAGTCTTATTTTCCCCTAAAGGAAAAGGTGTTCGATCCGGGTATCACAATGTTTAAGCCATGTAAGTATCCATCTGATGAAATAAAAGGAAAGACTTTTGGAAACAATGGAGCTATGCTTTCACTTCATCATACCTTTTTACCATCGTGCTCAACAATTTCTTAAGGGAACCTCGCCTAATCTTCTTTGGCTTGTGCTCTTCACCTTAAGCTTGTGCTATTTGATGGATGAAAACCATGTATTTGACCCCGGTAGATTTTCTTCAAGGTTCTTACCATTGTAATCAAGGTCGAGTCAGGCTCACGACTCGGTGAACAAAAAAAAGCGCTTCTTGGGAGGCAACCCGATGATCTATCCTTTTTATCCCTTTTTATAAAAAGTATAGGGGGAGACCCTAGTATATGTTTGTTGTTTTCTTGCTTATGATGTGCAGGGATTCGAGCTTTCAAAGATCCACTTTTGATGACTTTTGACGACCCGTGATTCCGTGTACCCGTCTTCCCGGTTCTATCCTAAAACTCTTTTGGTTCATTATTTTATCATTTATGTTAATATAGGAATCACTTTAGTTGTCCTTTCCTTAGCAAGATTTAACCAACGTGCACAATCTCCTAAGTGTAGGGGAGTTTACTCCCACATGCTTAAACATTAAGGACAACGTTTATATCAAGTGTAGGGGGACTTCTATCGAAGTTAAGTGGGATTTTCCATGAATATGTCCTCATTTTAACTGGAAAATTTAATTTTTCAACGTTTTCCAAATTTTTGATCTATTTTGGCCTAGTAGTATTTTTCAATTATTTTCTTTTATTTTCTTGCATCGTATGTATATATTTCATTTCAAGAATAAAGTCAAAAGAAAAATAAACAAATAAAATGGTTTTTAATGAGTTTAGATATCTTTCATATATTAGGCCTGTCATGAATCTTTTGACTCAACCCAAGTTTACATATCCAAGTTTACTCTAGCTAGTATCCTTAACGTGTTTAAATCAAGTTTTGCTAGGCTTTTATATAGGGAACTTTAAAACGCGAAAGTCTTAACTCATACGAGTTTAAGAACAAGAACTTTTCGCAAGTTCCTCAAATTGATCCTAGAAAGTTGTCTATCAAGGGAACTTTAAAATGCGAATTCTAAACTCGAAAAAGTCTAAGAAGATGCAAGATCCTATAGATGACTTGAAAACCCAAAACTTTGATTTAATAGGCTAAGCATCCACGAGTCTCATTCCTTGAGATTTTAAATTATGGATAACGAGAGATGATAGAGTCAATTATGAGCTTTTAATTTATGTGAGTTAATTATGAGCTTTTTCTCCCATCGCTTGTTTATAAATAATTGCAATAAGTAAGGTCGTACGATTTGAAAAGTTACTTAGCTTCTATTCCAAGATATTTTAAAAGTTTCCTGGTATTAATTAGAGTTCATAGCCAAGGCATAACTAATTGAAGCGGGATACGAAGATTGGTGAGTCCGAAAAGGCCCTAACAAGGCATGAGGGCTACATTTTGTTGCTAAAGATCCAAAGTGATGTGAAGAATCATTTATCAAAAATCAATATGAAGGATCGAGGCACATGACGAAAAGCAAATACTCCCCTAAAGATGATGGAGAAGTCTATCCGAAAAGACCCTAGCAAGGTATGAGGATAAATAGATCCAAGTCCTAAAAGGAGGCGGATCGTTGTATATCAAAATCTAAAATAAATATTGGAGAAAAATGAAGAAGTCGTGGTCCAAGTTTGAAGAATCTCTCAAAAACTTCAAGTGAAGAAATTCCTAGTATGAAGAGAAGACCATTATTTGAATAACGTCTCTCAAGATTCGAAGTATGAAGTCAAAGCCAAATATCGATCCGAGAAAGGTCTCAAATCGTGACACGAGTTATGCCAAGATATGAACTTTATGAGGTTTCGAGAAGCAGTTTTAAAAGATTTTGTCCTTTAGCTAACTATTGATCAAATCGTCTTACTTTATTTTCAGCCTAAATAAACTATCGAAATAAGTCAACAATGCATCCTCATGATCAGTCAAGACAACAATAAAATATAAGAGATACACCTAGGAATAAGGGAGTCTAAGTGAATAATTGAGCCACATGAGTGAGCGATAGCTTTACTAACTTATAATAATAATGATCTCGTTTTTAAGCTTAGTATGGGGAACGTGAAACTTAAGGGTGATAAACATTCATGACACCAAAGCCCTAATGTAAGTCTTTTATCTCTTTAATTGTTTTCTTCCTTTAAATATTTTGTAATTTTCTAGCTTTTTAAGTTTCTTTAATGTCTTGTGTTTAATAAAGGCCAAGGTGGGTTAATTATGATGGAAAATATAAATCTTGCTTTGTAATTAATGCATTGCATGAGGGCATTGTAATGGTCAAGTGTAGGGGATTTAATAAGTGTGAAAACACTTATCCTTTTACCACTTAAAACAATTAAAAACGAGACCAAAACGTGTATTTAATGTCGTAAAAGTCAGAATTATGCGTGGTTTGTGATTTTGTTGTGTTTTAGGACCAAAATATGAAAAAAGGAAGAAAATACGGGCTTTCACGGGCTTTTATCGAAGAAAAAGACAAAAGATGAAGTCAAAAGATCAAGAGTGCAAAAAGAACGGAAGTCAAAGGCCTATTCTGAAGATTTATCGAAGAAAAGTCTAAAGACGGAAGTTTAACGAAGTCGAAGAACCAAATCTAATAAATGAAGAAAATTAGAAGACGAGTTCATTTTATATCGACTAATCCCGAGACAACGTCGAGAAAGACGAAGAAATCAAAAGAAGAGAAGACAAAGTGAAAGAGAGAAGCATCAACACTCCTCCCCTTCCTCCTATAAATACCCTCCTAATATGTCATTAGGAGGGGGTTAGATAATTTAGATAGTTTTATTTTATGCTTTAGGAGTAGGTAACTACTTTCTCTCTCTAAATTTACTTTCATGTTTTCAAGTTTTTTACATTAATCTTGTATTTGGATCTTTAATCTTAATCTTAATTCAAGCTTTTCATAAATCATTCTCATTCTACCTTTCTTATTTTTAATCTTGTTTGATTTTCATAATCATGTAGTTTGTTTATTTTGTTCTTTGTTTAATTGATGTGTTTGTTTGATCGTTCTTATGGTTTTGATGTGTTTGATCTTTTTAGCTTATTGTGCTTAGTGCTTACTGTATGATTTTTTTATTTTTAATTAAGTGTCTTTAATAGTTTATTTTTATAAAAAGTTGATTTTTAATATTTAGATTATTTAGTGTTTTTAATGTTTTTGATTTGTGGCTTATTTGCTTTTTCTAAAAATTATTTTGGTTAAGTTTTTGCTTAAGTGCTTATTAGATTTTAGCTTATTTTTGGTTTAGCTTATTTGAATTTTTATGTTATTCGGGTTACTAAACCCTTATTCCGGATTGCTTGAAAATTCTTTATCCCGGATTAGCATCATAACCCTAGCATTCCGAATAGCAAGCAACTTGAATCATTCCGGATTGGGTCGAGAATCAGTTATTCCGGATTTCCTCAGAATTAAGGATTCCGGATTGCATTAAGAAGAGCTATTCTGGATTGTTATTAAAACTCATAATCCGGATAGCCTGTAAGAACGCATTCCGGATTGTGTAGTGGAGTGACATTCCTGATAAGGACTTGTATATGTGATTCCGGATTGTTTCAAAGAGCTATATTCCGAATTGTTAGTAGAACACGGATTCCGAATAAAGTGTGAAAGATTGATTTATGGATTATGTTTTCATATGCATTCCGAATTGTTATTAAAACTTGCATTCCGGATAGTGTAGGATTTATTCCGTCTTATGTTCGAATTTTGATTTCCTGTTTTACTTTCAAACTTATTTTTCCCGCCATCTTTATTTAGCTTTATTTTCACTTTTTTGTCTTAGTTAATTTCAAGTTTACCTTTTTTTATCAAGGTTTAATTTTCAACCTTTAATTTTTATAAAATTTTAATCTTTAGTCATTTATCTTTAAAAGTCTTTATCTTTAGTTTTAAATTTTAAAGCTTTCATTTTTATTTTAGTTACTCAACGACATTTTCTTTATTTTCACCAAGAACATCTGAGTCGCATTTAAAACCAAGAACAATTCGAATCGAGTCGAGACAAAACGAACTTTTAACCTAGTAAAACCTTTGTAAGCCGGCGTGCATGCCCCACGACCCCTCGTGAATCTCTCTAATCACAAAGCTAGCTTGTCGTGGTCCAACACATCGTAGCCATGGCTGCAAGAACGAGCGTTTATATAGAATGTCGTCGCGTAATTCAAACTGGTGCGACTTCCTGCGAATGCGGCGTGCTTCTATCTCATCATCAAGAAGTATCTCGTCCCTTAAGTAGCTAATGATCGGGGTCATCCACGTAGGTCCCTCCTCATCGACTATTGCTGCGACCTCATCCCTAGTAATAGATTTATCCTTGAGTATTTCCACCAATACCTGCTTGGATAGGTGGGTGAAGCTTGTGGAAGCGATTATGCTAAGGCCGTCTGCCTTTTTATTCTCGCCCATTGGTACTTGCTTTATAGAGAAATTTCTGAAGCCTGCGATGAGTGATTTAACCTTTTCCAAATACTAGACCATGTTGTCCTCCTTGGCTACATATTCTCCAAGTATATGATTCGCGACCAGCCGCAAGTCCACATAGGCCTCAAGGTTGTGCACCCCCATTCTGGTCGTGATTTTTAAACCTGCTATCAGTGCTTCGTACTCCACCTCATTGTTTGTGGTTGTGAATTCAAAACGTAAGGCGTAAGTGAATTTCATGTCCTCCGGATTTGTGAGTATGAGGCCTGCTCCTGGCCCATCCGTGCAAGAAGATCCATCGGTGAATAGAACCCATGGCTCCTTTGTAATTTCTTCCTATGGAACCGTTGGCGGGTCCTCGTTGGGTTTCTACACAATGAAATCTGCCCAAATTTGACCTTTGACGGCTGTTCTTGGCCTATAAGAGATATTATATTCCCCAGGAATGACACTCCACTTCTATAGTCTTCCTGCTACGTCCGGTCTAGAGATGATTTGTTTTAAAGGTTGGTCCGTGATGACCACAATTGGATGCGCCTGAAAGTAGCGACGCAACCTTTTTGTGGAAAAGACCAATGATAGGACCAACTTCTCCATCGCGAAATAGTTCAGTTCTAGTCCCTGTAATGTTCTGCTTATGAAGTAGACCAGAGTCTGAACTGTGTCTCGATCATTCATAAGGACGGCGCTTATTGCTCCGCGCGTGGCGGATAGGTACATGATTAACTCTTCCTTAGGTCTTGGGGAGACAAGCATTGGGAGGGCCGCCAGGTGTTTCTTAAGCTGCCCAAATGCCTCCTCCACCTCCCTTGTCCAACGGAAATCCCCTTTCTTTAATCACTTCTTGAGTGTTTTAAATAGAGGGAGTGACTTCTCCGCAGACTTTGAGAGGAACCTGTTGAGTCCAGCCAACTTTCCATTAAGTGACTGCACCTCCTTTAGTGTCCGAAGAGATAGTAACTGTATCATAGCCTCAGTATTTTCAGGGCACGGCTTAATGCCGTTTAGTTCTATCAAGTACCCTAAGAACAATCCTTCAGTTGCCCCAAATGTGCATTTTTTAGGATTCAACTTCATGTTGATCTTTCTCAAGGTGTCAAATGTCTCCTGGACATCACGGAAGAGGTCGTCCTCCGTGTGGCTCTTTATAACTAAGTCATCTACATGGAATTCAAGGTTACGACCAATCTGTGAGGCGAACGCTTTATCCACAAGTCGTTAATACGTCGTCCCTGCATTCTTTAGTCCGAACGGCATTTTCGTATACAATACACACCCTGACTGGTATGAAACGCCGTCTTTTCCTCGTCCTCTTCCGAAATCTGGATCTGGTGATACCCTTTATACGCGTCCAGGAAGCATTTAAATGGGTATCCACACAGGGATTCAACTTTCCAGTCGATTTATGGCAATGGGTAACAGTCTTGCGGACAAGCTTTGTTCAAGTTAGTGAAATATACGCACATGCGCCAGCTGCCGTCATGTTTCTTGACCATGACCGGATTGGAAATTCACTCATGGTAATAAACTTCCCACATGATTCCTGCATTTAACATCTTTTTTACTTCATCTAGTATAACCTGGCTGCGACTCTGGAGCTTAGCCGCGCTTCTTTTGTCTCACCGGAGGGTACCCCGGGCGGATCTGAAGCTTGTGCTCTGCGACAGAGCGTGGTACACCTGTCATGTGCTTTGATTCCCATGCGAACACGTCAAGGTTTACCTTAAGGAGGGAGCACATAGTGTTCTGATATGAGTGAAATCTCATATCAATAATATCACAAATCACCCTAAAACACAAAGTAAAATACCTAATTTCTATTCATGAAAGCAGTATGGGTATGTTTTGTTGTTTGTGCTTGTGTAGGTAAAAAGATACAATATTGGAGCAAACAAGTGAAATCAAGCCTTATTGTTGAAGAAAAGACAAAAGGAGGATGAAAAGTGACAAGCCTTGCAAAGACAAATGACCTTTCTTGACAACTTTCAAAGATGAGGGACTAAAAGTTCAATTATGAGAAAGTCAAGAACAAAGTCAAATTTGGTCAACTCTCAGGTCAAAATGTGAAAGGATGATTATTGAACAAGTTTGAAGCTACAAGGACTAAACATGACAAAGAAATGAAGTTTGGAGCTCAAATCATATTCTTCCTAAACTAGAGGGGTTAAAATTGCCAAAAATAAGCCAAGCTTGATATCAATCCAAGTGAAACCAAAACCAGCCAATAAGAGGCCACTAAACTTGTCACTCGGATTTCCATGTAATTGCCACCTCACCCTACTAGCGCCGTTTTTTCAATTAAATACCCAACCAGAACAGTAATGTCCACTATCCATATTTCAACCAATCATAAATTAGATAGTGGATAGCAGTCCGTGTATACCCTTTTCTACCAATAATATAACATTACGTGTCATATTCAAACACAAACAAGCCCAGGACTTAGATTGAGAAGGAGTACATATCAGAGCTTGATGTAAACATGAAATCTACTCAAAATCAAGAGACAAAGACATCCTAACTAACCAATTGGACTGAAATTAACTACATCAAAAGCCCCAAATCAAGTTCTTTAACGACTATATTCAATCAGCAGAACAAGGCCACGTGGAAGCTTGCTATTCGCTCCAACACGTCACCTACCTCTAACAAACTTCATCCCAGCCTCTATAAATACCCCATTAGTTCTTCATTTTTTGTATGTACTTAGTGTGTGTATTTTTCACACACTTCTTAAATTTCCCTCATTTTCAGTTAGCAATTTAGTAGAATACTACTCTCAGTGATTGACAACCACTTGAGAGTTACTATTTGACAACCACTTGAGAGTTAGCTGTAACAGAATTATAACAACTTTTACACCATTAATGAACTTTAACTTTCATTTCACTCAAATTCCGCTTCTCATTCCTTCATAATCCTACGTCTACTGTTACTATTTGATTCAATTGATCATACTTGATCAATGGAAGGTGTTTGATGCATTTGGGAAGCTTATAGCAGGTTCAGACGTGTTTTAGTTCATTTCCATAACCATAGTAGTAGCTTGTAGCAGGGGAGCTCTTTTCTAGTAGATGATGATGTTTTGATTGATTTTGGTGCTTAATTGTTGGTGTTTGAGTTGATAATAGAGAGCTCAGCGCTCCTCTACTCCATCAAAGGAGGCTGCTAGCTAAAAGGAATCATATTTCTTATTTTTGTTCCTCTAAACTGAATTTGCCATGCTCAATTCCAAAAAATAAGTTTTACTTGCTGAATTGTGATTGTTTTAGAGTTAATCTCTTGTAGTAGTTATATTCTGATAGATAGCTTTTAGTTTCTCAGCTTTTGATTCAGTCTAACTAGCTTAATTGGTCTTTATCAGCATACATTTTTAACATTCAGTCATTTTGAGTTTCACAGAGTTAAGTTGGAGTTTCTTTGCTGATAAGAAGTTCATTTGTGGTAACAAACTAGTTTGGATAAGTGTCAAGTATTGTCATAAACTCTTGATCAAAAAGTCTTCACAAGTTTTCATATCAGTTGTTAAACCAGTCTTTGGATCATGGTGTCTTTTGTGATTTAGTTGTTAAAACTTGTTGTTTTGAGTTCACAAACATTCAATAGGAGTTTACTAGTCTTTTGATGAAGTTTAATGGTCAAAGTTTTGGTTAAAAAGGCAAATAGCATATAAAAAGATTCGGTCAGTTTTTGTAAAAGTTTATCAGTCAAAACTAACATACTCTTGATTGAATGCCATTCCTTTATTTGTTGATGGATTTAGCTGATTTTTGTTCTCAGTCTTAGCTTATCATATGAACTTTCAGTATTAGTGAGGAAACAATACAGTATTAAGATTTGAGTTAGAAAATAGCTTTTTAATAAGCACTATAGCATTTGCAAGTTTCTGTGATCAAAGTAGGCTGCTATTCTCATTTCTCTTAATCTACTTCATAATGGTTCCAATTTTCTTTCACCAATGTGTTTGCAAACATGTCCTGAGTAAGTTTTGTGAAAATTAGCTTTTTGAAAAATCTGGTCAAAATTGGTCAACGATAAGCTGTTTTTGCTTGTTTCAGATTTCAGCTTATTTTCTTAATCATTTTAAAATCTAATTGACATTCCAAGCTTCTTGTCACTTGTCTAACCAGTTTCATTAAGAATATCAATTTGTGGATGTCTGGAAAAGTTTTTAGCTTAATTTGAGCTTATTGAAATAAGCTAGTTTTTGATTTACTAGCTTTTAGCTAAAATCCTCGGACAAGCCTAGCTTATTTTCATTTGTAAACACTTTGCAAAAAAACTAGAGTCGATTAGGTGTGTTAATAAGCTCAAACGAGCTTATACGAGTCTTGTTACCCGTTTTGGTCAAAACTTATGTTTAATTGCAATTTGGTGCTCGGCTTTTCATAACTTTGTTAATTAGCTTTTTAATCACAAGTTTTTTAGGGTTTTAACTATTAAATCCCTAAATTTCAGTTTGTTACACTTTTGGTTAGGCAGTTTTTTAATATTGTTAGAAAGTTGTTTTAGTTTGTTATATTTTTCATTTCATGTCCCTATACTTTCTAAATTTACACATTTAGCCCTTATACTTTTATTTCATTTACATTTTGAGCAATTTTTACACGTGTGCTTTAAATACTTGTACTTTGTGCTAATTTTGTGGTATTTGCAATTTGTTTTACGGTTATATAGCTATAATATTTTCCACTTTTTACGTGTTTGTTTGAAATAGACATAGATACCAAATAATTTTGTAACACCAAAAAGAATTATAAACTTGATATTGGTTGGACTTTCAATTTTTCTTGAGCTTGGAAAAACGAACTTGGAATAAAAGCAAATATTAAATGGCGTCGCTGCCGGTTCATGACATTACGAGAGACTATTGATTGACGGTTTCGATTGGATTTTGGGATCCGTTCACCTTGTGAGCGTTCCTTTTACGTATCATAAATCCAAAAGATAAAAAATCAAAAATATAAAAATATAAAAAAACTAAAAAACCACAAAATCAATTCTTTTCCTAAAGAATTGAACCAAAAAAATAAAAAATCCAAAAAGAAATCTTTTTCCTAAAAGGTTACACCCAAAAATATATTGTATATATCGGTTTTCATCGCGTTTACGTACATATAGTATTTTCTTAAAAAACACAATAAATACAAACATATTTTCTCTATATTATTATATGTAGATACATATACGTATACGAACACTCAATACACATACTTCCATAAGTATTGCTTTTGCAATAGACCGTGTTCGGGAGCGTTCCGGTCCTTGACACGTGTATCGATCAATTTAATTAAGGCAAACATAGATAAATACTTCCAATAGGCAAGAATTCGAAGAATACAAACTACCAAAGTGAATAGATAGGCGACATGCTATAAAATGCCGTCTAAGGGTTAATAGGTACTTAAGTGCTTCGCGCCACCTAACCCCCCGTTCACTAGTGAGTATTCTAAGAAGGAAAGCTTGATTGGGGGTTTTGCCACCCAAAGTATTACTTACATATACTATATTTTCTTGTGGATATTACTTATTGAATCTCAGAAAGGATAATACCTTCTTTTCCAAAGTCGAACAAGAGCTCCTCTCTCACTCCTTGATTTGAGTTGCATGCTCACCCGAGGGCGTGCACAAATACCTTTTGGTGTACAACCCCTTCCTCCCAAAAGGAAGAACAAGAGAAAGAACAAAAACAACACCATCCATCAAGCCGATCCCGAGCATCGTGCTTTGAATAACACACAAGAAGCCATGACCGCCGTTGACAATAAACCATTAATGGAGATCCTCCAATCAAATGTGGAGGGAAATGTCGATGCCATTGTTATATCCGAGATTCCCGCAAACACCTTTAAGCTTAAGACACATATGATTACCTTGGTTTCTTCTACACCCTTTAAGGGAGACCCATGGATGACACCCACAATCATATCAAGAATTTTTTGTCTATATGCAATACACTTAAGTATAATGGGGTCCCTCATGATGCAATCAAGTTGATCTTAGTCCCATTCTCCCTAGAGGGTAATGCTAGGTATTGGCTAGATAGACAACCTCCTAAGAGCATCACCACTTGGGATGACTTTACCAAGAAGTTTTCGAACAAGTTCTTTCCTCCATCAAGAACCATGGCTTTGAGAAACTTAAATATTGGTTTTCAACAAAGGAATGATCAAACATTTAGTGAGGCTTGGGAGGATTTCAAGGAGTTATTGATAAAATGCCCCAATCATGGATTTAACCAAGTTCATCAAATCAACACCTTTTACAATGGATTACGGCCACATCATCAAGATTCCCTCAATTCATCCGCGGGTGGAAACATTCTTTCCAAATCCACACAAGAGGCGTGGGACATTATTGAAACTAAATCCATGGTACAAACAAATAACCATAGAGATGAAAGGGTCCATGTTGTGCAAGATAGTTCTCACACATCCATTGATAACCAAATCCTCAAGAGTCAACATGAGATAATTCAAGTAATGGAAAAGACTCAAAAGAAAAATCAAGAGATAGCCCAAGCCCTTATGAAACATTCCTTGAACAACTCTCCTTACAATGATGTCAATGCTATTACCATAAGTTGTGAGATATGTGGAGACCTCATTCTTACCTACAATGTGACAAGGTTCAAAATAATCAAGTTGAATGTTATGCTTCTCAAGATGAAAAAAAAGAGCACTTCAAACCTAATATCAACCCGAACAATACTCTTACAAGTCAAACAACTACCTTGCTCCACCCGGCATTCCACCCCAACCACCCACCCAAAATCAAAACAATCCTCCTCAATTTCTTCAAAGAATCAAGGGCCTAGACCAAATTACCAAGGACAAAATAACTTTAGAGCACCCAATACCTTTCACAATCAAGGAACTCACTTTCAAGGCAACAACCAAGGGTTTTACAGTCAACCTCCACCTTTCCAACCCCAAGGTTTTCAAGGGAATGTGCCACATGATTTTAACACTATTGAGCTTCTTCACAAAATGAATCAAGAGAATGAAAAGAGATTTCAAGCCAATGAGAAAAGAATGAGGGAAATGCATGAGGAAACAAATAAGAGGTTTATGATGATTCTTAATCAAAGGCCACAAGGTGCTCTACCTTCAAACACACAAACAAATCCAAGAGCTAATATTAATGCAATCACAACTACGAGTGGAAAAACAACTAATGATCCTTCACCACCTAAACCAACTTTGGTTAAGCCTACTATGGTTCCACCTTGTGATAAGCCTACTACATCAAAATCAACACCTTCAAGCTCTACACCTTCAACACCTACACCTACTACTCCTTTACCTTCCACACCTAACAATGAAGAAACCAACAAAGAAAATCTTTCAACAACTACTCAACCTACACCGAAACCAAGTCTCCCATATCCATCAAGATTGAGAAAGGAAAAGCTTAAGAATAAGGATGATATTCAAGTGTCAATTTTTTTGCGGATGTTCAAACAATTGAATATTAACATCTCCTTTGCAGAAGCCTTAACCAATATGCCTAAATATGCTAAGATGATCAAGGACCTTCTTTCTAACAAGGAGAAATTGGTGTATTTTCCTAATGCTTCCTTAAATGAAAATTGCTTCGCGGTTTTGCTTAAGAAGTTGCCTACTAAGCTTGGAGATTTGGGGAGGTTTTTTATTCCTTGCATATTCCCGAGGGTGGAAAATTGCATGGCACTAGCGAATCTTGGGGCAAGCATAAATCTCATGCCTTTATCGGTTTGGAAAATACTTTCACTTCCCGAGCTCACACCTACAAAATTGACACTTGAATTAGCCAGTCGTTCAATAGCCTATCCGGTGGGAATTACGGAGGATATTTTTGTTGGAGTGGATAGATTTACATTTCCCGTGGCTTTGTGGTGGTTGATTATGATATGGACCCGAGAGTTCCTCTTATTGTTGGTAGGCCATTTTTAAGAATGATTCGTACTCTTATAGATGTGGCGGAAGGTGAACTTACAATGCGGGTAGGAGATGAAAGAGTTGTGTTTAACATGGGAAAGTTGTCTAAGAAATCCAATGAGCCCAAAACGGTAAAGCATGTTGATGTTCTTAATGAGGAGGAAACTCAAGATGATATCCTTGATGAAGTTTGTGATGAATATTTTTATGAAGCTTGCACAAGTGGAAATTATGATCCTCCCTATTTTGAGATGATAGCTTCCATTACCTCATCTTTGGATTTTCATGAACCTCAAGAGCTTAACTTTGGTGATTTTGTGATTCATTCCAATCCTCTTTTTGAAACATCATTTGATAACCCACTTTTCCACCATGATGAAGAAACCAATGAGGATTTTAGTGATGATGAACCTCTTCTTTGTGATACACCAATATATGATGAATATAGTGATGATGAGTTCTCCATTTGTGAGTCTCTATTATTTGATAATCACACTTCCTTGGGTTTTTAGGAGTCACCAATCTTTGACATACCAATCTAAGATGATTATGGTGATGAGGAGGGTTCTATCATGGATGAGAGTGATGAGTTTTTAGAGGTTGATACACCTTTTGAGTACATTCTTTGATATGTTGACAAGGAGGGAAACATACTCTTTCTAGATTCTCTATTGCATGAAGATACTTTAACTTCTCTCCTTCCCACCTCAACCTTTCAAAGTGACAAAGAAAAGCATTCCATCATGGTTTCTTCCAAGAGCTTGTTGATACACATTGCTCCACAACCTTTCTCTCACAATGTGAATTATAAGGGAGAATCTTCTAAGGCTACCACCACTTCTTATTTTCCCATCAAGGAAAGGATTTTTGATCCTAGTATAGAGATTGATAAACCAACTCGGTATCCTCCTGATGCAATAAAAGGACAACTTGTGGGAGATTTTAGAGTATCATCTTATCATCCCTGGGAGAACATATGGGCAACCCATATCGAGAAGAACACATCACCCTTTTCACCATTGCTTGGGATGTTACTTTTTGTATTGTGTTATAAGTGGGATGGTAAATATGTATTTGATCAGGGGGATATTTATGAAGTTTTGTATACTTGAAAACTTGCTTTACCTCATCATGGAGATTTTTTTAAAAAAGGGTAAAACTTTTATTCTCCATAACAGGTTTTTCATAGACACTTTTAAGTGTGGGATGAGTCGAGCTAGAGACTCCATAACTCAAGCTTGAATAACTAGGCTTAGATTTTTTAGACTAAAGTGTAGTAGGATAGGAATAAGGGTATATAATTGAGGAAAATGTAGGGGATGCCACTCTTTTGTCTTCATGATGTTTGTAGGGTTTCTCTCTCTCATCACATGCATTGGAGCTTATAGAGGAAGCCCTTATATCGGGTTCACTTTGTTACTATTGTGATTTTTCATAACCATATTGTGCTTAAAATGAATTCATTATAGTACACCTTTCCTTAGCTTGGGTTAAGCAAATTTATCAATGTCATAAGTGTAGGGGAGTTTACTCCAATACTCTTAAACATTGAGGACAATGTTTATCTTAAGTGTAGGGGGGTTCTTCTATCGAAGTTACCATACCTAGAACATTGTCATTGACTTCATGATAACTTGGAAATAAAATTTTCAAACATTCTTCAAATTTTTGATCTACTTTGGCCACAAAAATATGCATTCATAATTTTTGCATTAAAGATTTTTCATTTTCATAACACATTTGCATTGTATATATTTCTTCTTTTATTTTTCATCAAAATATATAAAAAGGAAAAAATATATAATAAAGGATATGGTTTAACAAGTTTAGACTTCTTTGACATATTAGTGTTGATCCCAAACTTAGATTGATTAGCTTTGTGTTAACGATATTGAATCAAGTTTAACACGTAGAGAAAATTTCTTGTTGTTATGAACAATCCAAGTGTTATGCGGAATTAACACATATAATAAAGAACAAGTAAAACAATTAAACCAAACTTTCACTTTTGATTGATAATAGAACTTGGTTACAATGAAAATTGAATACTGAATAATGTATATATAAACTATAAACCCTACGGCCTCCTTTTATAACACAAGGAGTCGTGTACAAAGGATAACCTATCAACTATTCTAGGTAAATATAATATAGAAAATACAATATTGAGTATATCTTTACTTCAAATAATAAACGTGTTGACTAAGTTTTCCTATCAGTGGTTAGACTTCTTGTCAGCGCTTGGATATCTCTTGTCAATGCTTGATCGTCAGCGCTTGATTTCTTCTTGTTAGCGTCCAATTTACTCTTATCAGCGTCTGAGTGACTTAGCTCATTTTAATCCTAACAATCCTCCCCTAAACTTGATATCTACTCTAGTAATCAAGTTTCTGAATAAAAACTAAACAAGGAGGATTCTTACAAATACAAACTACTTATTAATTAGATAATAAACAAATCTAATTAAATATTTGCCAACATCACTAGTATAATCCATTTCCAGCTATGTAGACACCATCTTCTTCAAAACATCATTGGACATAGGATATTGAGCATACACAAGAAGATACTCTGAAAACATTATAGTGCTTAGATGGTAAACACCAGCTGCCATTGCACTCATCTTGAATTTGTCTGTCATGAGCTAGGAAAAGTCTTCACTCATCTTTGAATTTGATGAACCAAAGATAATATCATCCACATAGACCTGAGCAAGTAGAAAATCCTTACCAATCTTCTTGGTAAACAAGGTCTGCTCTATGGTGCCCCTCTTAAATCCATTTTCCACTAGATAGGTGGACAATGTACCATACCATGCTCTTGGGGCTTGATGAAGTCCATACATTGCTTTCTTGACTCTATTCACTTTGTCTGGATGCTCTGGATCTTCAAAACCAGGAGGTTGCATTACATATACCTCCTCTTTAATTATGCCATATAAGAAAGAACTCTTCACATCCATTTGATAAACTGTGAAACCCATGCAAGAAGCATAGGCTAGGAAAATCCTTATTGCTTCAATCCTTGCAACAGGTGCAAAAACCTCTTCATAGTCTATTCCTTCTTCTTGTGTATAGCCTTGAGCAACTAAACGTGCCTTGTTTCTGACCACAATACATCTTCATCCTTTTTGTTTCTAAGAACCCAACGTGTCCCAATAGGTCTATCATACCTTGGACACTCCACTAACTCCCATACATCTTGAATGGCAAACTGGTGAAGCTCATCCTGCATTGCTTCCACCCAACTTGGTTCTTTGAGAGCATAAAAAATCATCTTGGGTTCCTGTTATGACAGAAAACAAGCAAACAAACATGCCTGTACAATAGGGGTATCTTCCTTCTTGTGGATATTGGCAATGAAACCACCTTGAGTCTGATGAGACCTTCTTGTTTGAACATGAGACAAAACATCACCAATGATTAGGGAAGGAGGATGATTTTTGACAACATTTGTAATTATTCCTCCCTCAAGTAGTGTGTTGTCTTCTATATCAATTTCCATATTGCCAATATCATCTCCATTTCCACTTCCTTCATCAATTGAATGAACCTCTTGATTAAGTATGGAAGGTTCACCATGTTCAAACGTATTGGAATAAAAGAAATGTCCAAACAGGTTGTCAGTGTTTGAGCTATCAGCGTCTGAATTTAACCTGTCAGCGTCGGATTTGTCTTTATCAGCGCTTGAAGATGCATGTATTTTTTTATATACTGGCCTTTCTTTTATCCCTTCTTCCTCTTTTTCAGCAGCAGCAGAAGCTTGTGCAAACCCATCAGTCCATATAGGAATGGTAACATACTCAAGTATGGGGTATAATTTGATTGCATGTGATCCTTCTTCCTTAGCAACCTGGTTACCTGTAATTTCAACAATAGGTTCTTGCACAACATTTAAATCCCGCTTCACAATGTCTGGATTGTGACAGGCATATAATTCAAAGTTCTAGATAATGGTTCTAAATCAAAGAACTAGTCTGGTCCACTCTGAGGATCACTAGGTTTACTTTCTAAAAACTTAACATGCACTTTTTCAAGAATACGTTTTTCTTTCTTGTTGTAAACCCTATATCCTCTGCTCTGCATAGAATAACCCATAAAGTAGCCTTCATCACCTTTTGCACTAAACTTCCTAAGGCATCACTAGTATCTAGAATTACTACATGACATCCAAATGGTTTAAGAAAACCTATGTTGGGTTTCCTATTCCAATATAGCTCATAAGGTGTCTTATTATAGATTTTGTTGACCAAAGCTCTATTCTGAACATAGCAGGCTGTATTAACAGCCTCAGCCCAAAAAGCAATGGGAAACTTAGCAGCAGCCAACATTGTTCTAGTTTCTTCTATGAAAGTTCTATTCTTCCTTTCAGCCACACCACTCTGTTGTGGAGTTCTAGCTATGCTACACTCCCGAGCAATCCCTTTATTAACACAGAAGGCATCTAACAATTTATTTCTAAACTCACCACCATTATCACTTCTAAGTATTTTAACCTCATTCTCTGTCTTCTTCTCAATTTGGGTAATAAAGTTAATCAAAACTATGGCAGTATCACTTTTTAAGGAAAAAAAGAAAGTCCAAGTGAATATAGAAAAATCATCAGTTATAACAAAACAATAAGATTTACCATTCAAACTTTCTATATTAGTTGGGCCAAATAAGTCCATATGTAGCAAGTGAAGCGGTTTAGAACTGGAATGCACAGGTTTAGACTTAAATGAGACTTTGTGTTGTTTGCCTTTAAGACATGCAACACAAGAGTGATCATTGTGGAAAGCTTTTGAAGGCAAACCATCAACTAAATCATGTCTCACAAGTCTATTAATATTCTTAAAGTTTATGTGCCTTAACCTTCTGTGCCATAGATTACTTTCATCTACTGAAGCTTTACCATAAAGACATGACAAATTGTTGTTCATCCTAATACCATTAAGATTAACATTATAAATGTCCTTATGCCTAGGTGTTCTATAATCAATAAACTTCTCATCAGGCATCGTAAAATCATTACTCAACACCAAGCATTCAGTACAGTGAAAAGAACCTTATTCTAGTAATCACACACTTATGACACACTAAACAAATTATAGTCAAGTTCTTTTACCAAAAAACGTTTTCAAAACATAAATTGATGGTGATAAGAGTGCCTTTGCCAGAAATTGTACCATATCCTCCTCCAAAGTACACTTTGTCACCATCTTTAATGGGGGTAAAGTTTGACAAATAATCTTCCTTCCCCATCATGTGCCTAGAGCATCCACTGTCCCAATATCCATGATCATTGACCTACTTTTGAATGCCCTGCACATAAAGAAAACAAATTAGTTTTCTTTAGGAACCCAAGCCTGAGCCGACTTGGATTCATGTGGTTGTTCAACTAGAACATATTTAGTCCTTATAACAACCCCTTGTTCATCCATTTGTGGCCTAAACACCCAGCTTACCCCAATTGGTTTAGTAATGACCTTTGAAATATAATGAAATCTGTTACAGGCCATAGAAATCCCATCATAATTAGGTTTTTGGTCTTGTTTAGGTCTCCAAGTCAAACTAGATGAAGCTTTAGACCCCTTTACCTTAAGCTGTAGGTATATATTATTGCTTGGTCTAACACAAGAACCAACACAAGCTTGTTGTGGCATTTTCACACCATACCTAAAGCTGTCAGCGTTAGAATTGTTCTTGTTAGTGTTGAAATTGTTCTTGTCAGCGCTGAATTTGTTCTTGTCAGCGCCCAAATTAGGGTTTGCTACAGGAGCCCATTGTCTGGTAGACCATGTGTTGGTCTTTTGGAAGGGCCTTTGTCCATGATTATTTGTCCCTTTAGTAAAGAAGGGATCTAGTCTAGTAACTTGTGGACTTGGTTGGACATAAGGTCTGGGTTTGATCATGGTTGACCTATTGTCTGCGTTGACTTTTGAGGCGCTGACACATTTATAGGCCAAGTTAGAAAAACTCCCACATGTGTAACAAGCTTTTCTAGACATAACCTTAGGTATAGATTGAAAGAACCCTGTCCCATTAACACTAACTTGGCTTTGTGGTGACCTAGGTTTTCCATACATTTCAACATATTTAACACTAGGTTTTCTCTTAACAGATGAGCCAAGGTCAACAGGCTTTCCAGTAATGGGATTAGTCATAGTTTTAGGTGTAGGCTCAAGTGGACTCTCACTAAGCATCCCACCCTTAACAAAGAGAAAAGGGTTGTCTGCTTTCCACTTCTCAAGGTCGGTCACCTTTTGTTGATATTCCTCAATTGGTGTGAGCACTCTAGGTGGAGGAATAAATTCCTCTTCTTGGAGTTATGGAATACCATTCCAAGAGAGATCCTTTCTCTGAACACCATAAAAGTTCCCAGCATGTGGAGGAACATCAACATATTCATTCACCCTAATCCCAGACATATCCCTAGGGTTTCTTTGTTCACTTACACATTTTTCTAAGGTTTGGCTGGCTTTATCAAAACTTTTAATTTTAAGCACTATATTTTATTTATCCTTAATTGCTTCATCTAACTTAAGTTACACTTCTCCTCTGTATCTCATCAGAGTGTCCCTAAGTTCAACACTAACTTTAAGATCATGAGACAAAACATTAATTTGATCTTTTAAGTCAAATTCCATTTTCTTATATTCCTCTACAGTCTTTTCAGTTTGAACAAGTGCCATTTGATAATTAGATAGCCTGCATTCTACATCAAAAACATCTGATTTTAACTTTAAAATTTATTTGTTAAGCTTTTTAGTGTTTATTCGACAGCCTTTACTATAGTAAGCATCATCATATACCTCATTTTCTGATGAAGACGAGGAGTTGGCCATAAGAGCAAGTGAACATGCTCTTCTTCTTCCTTCTCAGCAATCAAAGCCTTATTCTCTTCCACATCCTTTGCCAAAAATATCCAGTCCCATCCAACTCCATCAATGTCTTGCATGGCAACCATAGCCTTTGGCTTAGTATATTCAACTTTGATGATTTTGCTTGAAGTCTTTCCAGCATCAGATCTTCTTGGAGATCTACATTCCCTCATAAATTGACCCATCCTATGGCAGTTGTAACACTCCACCTTAGATTTATCAAATCCAGCAGTGTCTTTAGCATTGAAGGTCATCTTCTTTCTAAATCTCCTATTCTATCTGTTAGCCCTTATGCTTGCAAGTGCCATATTCCATTTAATATCCATCTCTTCCAAATTCTCATCACTGATTTGCTCAAGATCCTCATAGGTAATCAAGGAACCATTAGGCATGCAGCAATGTATGCACATACTATATCCAAATCGATACCAGTAGGTTTAAGCTTTGGTGATTCAACATTGTATGTGTCAGCGTCAGAATGTGAGGCGCTGACAAAGGTTGATCCACCACTGACATAAGTTGATTCAGTAACAGGATGCACATATGACTCTCTCTCATTGACTTAAGCTTCACTATGTGAGATAAAAGCCATGTTTCTAGTTGTCGACTTGCTTCCATCATCTAGTAAGATTCCATTCTCTACAATCTTTAACTTATTGTAGACGTCATCAAAAGTAGAACTATTATGGGTATTGGTAGCAATTATAGACCTAGCTTCAATTTTCCATACTTCACCAAGAATTTTAAGGAAAGTAGTAATGATGTCTTCATCATCATATTTTGTTCCCATAAAGGTCAACTTTCTAGTGATATCTAGAAGCCTGCTTCTTACCTCACATAGCTTCTCATTGGGAAGATCTTTAAACACAGCATATTCATGCAGAAGTTGCTTCTTCTTTTCTTTGGTGGTGTCATCATTACCACCATAGTTGATTTGAAGAGCTGCCCAAAGTTCTTTGGTAGACTCAAAACTCTTGTACTTGTGTTGATTGTTTGGACCCAAAGAGAGTTTAAGAATGCTTAAGGTCTTCATGTCATTCCTTCTTTTGGCTATATCAGCAGTTGAAATAGCTCTTCCATCTTCTGGTCTTTCTCTACGCTCTTCAGCAGGAGAACCAGCAGTAGTTCTTGCTGCAATAGCAGCAGTAACCCTAGCTGCTTTATCGAATTGATTTCCAAATTCAATAATTTCCCACAGAGTATGATCATGAATTTGAAGGTATTGTTCAAAATTGAACTTCCATTGTTCAAAGTTTCCAGGGTCAAGCATGGGGATTTTTAGGTTGTGGTTTGATGAGGAAGAAGATTCTTTAGCAAACATCTTTTCTGTTTTTAGGGTTTTGGTGTTTTTAGGGTTTACTGTTCTTCTAGATCAAAGTTCCTCAACAAGCTCTGATACCACTTGTTGATCCCAAAATTAGATCGATTAGCTTTATGTTAACGAGATTGGATCAAGTTTAACACGTAGAGAAACTTTTTTGTTGTTATGAACAATCCAAGTGTTATGCGGAATTAACACTTAGAATAAAGAACAAGTAAAACAATTAAACAAAACTTTCACTTTTGATTGATAATAAAACTTGCTTACAATGAAAGTTGAATACTGAATAATGTATATATAAACTACAAACCCTACGACCTCCTTTTATAACACAAGGAGTCGTGTACAAAGGATAACCTATCTACTATTTTAGGTAAAGATAAATATAGAAAATACAATATTGAGTATATCTTTACATCAAATAATAAACGTGTTGACTAAGTTTTCCTATCAGTGGTTGGACTTCTTCTTGTCAGCGCTTGGATATCTCTTGTCAATGCTTGATTTATCAGCGCTTGATTTCTTCTAGTCAGCATCCAATTTACTCTTATCAGCGTCTGAGTGACTTAGCTCATTTTATTCCCAACAATTAGGCTCGCCATGGATACTTTGACTCAACCCGAGTTTGCTTATCTAAGCATTCTCTAGCTAGTATCCTTAACTAATCCTTAATTCAGTTTGCCGACCGATCCTATTCTCCCATCAATCGATTCTAATAAACCTCTAATCCAGTCGTTTCTAATCCTTAATTCAGTTTGTTTTTTACCTTTTTTCTTTTTTGAGTTAGGTATTTAACGACTCTATTAGGGTTTTTTCTCGATTGGTTAGGGTTTTTTGGTTTTTTAGGGTTTCGGTTCTGGCTTTTAATTAGGTTATCGTTTATTTCTGTGTTGCATTTTTATATTCTTGTTGATAAGCAATCATGGAGGTGGGTTAGGGATCAGTGGTGTTCGCGTGGGGTTAAACCCTAGTTTTCTAGGGTTTTGTCTAAGTTTTACTGCGTCTTCTCTTTCTAGGGTTAGTTTTTGTTTTCTTTTGGGTGTGGGTTAGAGAGATGGGTGCTTCTGGTGACGAGGGTTCTCAAAACAGTACGGGTAATGCTGGGGTTGATGTTCGATTGGGTGATAAGGGTTTTATATCGAAGTCTGGTCACGATACTAGTATTGATGTTAGATCTCTTGCAAAGTCTGTGCTTAATAAACCTGGAGGAGTGTTTTCACGTAAACTGGTTAGGGGTTTTGGAGGTATAGATGATACTTCTCCTTCGTTTGCGTCCATTGTTCAGGAACAACAGCAGAAGAAGGTTGTTAAAATAGTGGAGCTGCGTAGTGAGGAGGTGGTACCAGGGGTTGCGGCTGTCCTTCCCATGGAGGCGGTGGATGAAATTAGTTCACGGTTTGAGCATACGTTGTACGGATATTTCATTGGGAAAAGATTTTCGTTCCCTTTAGTTGAAAATTATGTGAAGAATACCTGGGCTAAGTATGGTTTGAAACGTGTGTAATTGCATGAGGAGTTCTTTCTCTTTCAGTTTGAGTCGAGTGATGGAATGAATCGAGTTTTAGAGAATGGTCTGTGGTTAGTTCGGTTGGTTCCGTTATTTTTGAACATTTGGACTCCTACTACATTACTGAAGAAGGACGAGGTGAAGAAAGCACCATTGTGGGTCAAACTCCACCATGTACCTATAGTGGCCTATTCTGAGATTGGATTGAGCTTGATCACAACGCAGATTGGTAAACCGATAATGTTGGACTCTTATACAAGTAATATGTGTGTGAGTTCATGGGGGCGGAATACATATGCATGTGCACTTGTTGAGGTATCAGCAAAGAAGGACTTGGTAGACTCGATGGTGATTGCTATCCCGCGTGGGGTTGGGAGGGGCATTCTCTTGTTACTGTTGATGTGGAATATGAATGGACTCCACCACGCTGTGCTACATGCATGGTGTTTGATCATAAGAATGAGGCTTGTCCAAGGCTGCCTAAAACAGTGGTCGTGGTTAAACCGGCTGCGGCAAAAGGGGATGGTTTTATTGATGTCACCAGAAGAAGGAATAATACTTATCGTCAGCCGCGGGCCATTAACGGTATTAAACTGGGTAAGTCAGCGCCTAATTTTCAATACCGTCGTGTGGAGAAGGGAGAATCATCTAAGGCTAAAACTAATAATAATGCTAAACAAGCAACTTCATCTGTCGGGACGTCAAAGAATAGGATTATTCCTAGTAGTCAGCGGGTTGGGAAGGACACGGACGTTGCTCTTGGTAATAAATTTAGTGCTTTGGATAAAGAAGGGGATACGGATTGGGAGGATGCTAATGCTAAGGATGCAATGGTTAATGATAGTGATAGTGAGGTGGATGAGAATCTTATCATGGAGGGTCCGGATGCTAAACAAGTGACTACTTCATTACCTCCAAGGGCAAGCACTCCTGTTACGGTGGTTCCTCATGATTAATGTCGCTTCCTGGAATATAAGGGGTTTGAATTTCTCCCCTAAACAAAGTGAAGTTCGTCAAGTGATTTCTGAGAATAGATTGTCCATTTGTGCTATTCTGGAATCTCATGTTTCTGACTCTAATTTGGTGTCTTTATGTTCTCGTGTGTTTCGCCATTGGGATTGGACATCTAATGGTTCGTTATGTGTAAAGGGTGCTAGAATCATTCTTGGTTGGAATCACAATGACGTTGACGTTGTAGTGATTAACATGGATGATCAAACCATTCATACTCGTGTATGGTTGAAGCTTGAAAGGAAGGAGTTATTTTGCTCGTTTGTGTATGCTCACAACAGGTATATTCAGCGTAGGAGCTTGTGGAGTAATCTTGGCATTCATAAGGTATACGTTCGTGATAGACCATGGTGTTTATTGGGGGATTTTAACGCTACTCTTCAGTTAGGTGATTCGTCCGCTGGTGGGTCTTATATTGATATTGCTATGCGTGAATTTAGGGAATGTGTTGCTAACATAGAGGTTTCCGACGTTCAGCATGTTGGGTTACATTTTACATGGAACCAAAAAACTGCAAGGTCATGGTGGTTTACTTCTTAAGATTGATCGTGTTATGGCTAATTTGGAGTTTGGAGTATCTTTTGTGGGATCTCATGCTGTTTGTAAGCCATATAGAATATCGGATCATTCTCCTGCTGTGCTTAATATTCATACAATAACGAAACCTAAACCTAGACCGTTCAAGTTCTCCAATATCCTGACTCAAAGTGATCGGTTTAAGAAGGTGGTTATGGATGGGTGGTCTTTGTACGTTAGCGGGTTTTCTATGTTTCAAGTGACGCAAAAGCTTAAAAATCTTAAGAAACCCCTTCGGAAGCTACTGATTGATAAAGGTAATATTCATGGTAATGTCACGAAGTTGCGGGAGGAACTTGATAAATTACAGGTTGCTTTGGACGCGGATCCTAATAATAGAGATCTGCGTGAAATGGAAGCTACGGCTGTTGGGTCTTTTAATCAGGCTCTACTTATGGAGGAGCGTTTTTTGAAACAAAAGGCTAAAATTACTTGGCTTAAAGAGGGGGATACGAATTCTGCTTATTTCCATAAGGCTGTTAAAAGCCGAATTAGTAGAACTCGTATTGATGTTGTAACTAGGTTAGATGGTACTATTTGTCAGAATGAGCAGGTAGCCGCGGCGTTTGTTGAACATTATGAATCATTTCTTGGTCTTGCTAGGGATACGGGAGGCTTTAATACGATGGACCTGTTTCATTCTCGGCTATCTGATGAGGTTGCATTATACATGGTTACAGATGTCACTTGTCAGGAGGTTAAACGTGCGATGTTTGATATGGGAAATGATAAATCGCCAGGTCCAGATGGGTTTACCGCTGCGTTCTTTAAGGAGTCATGGGATATTGTTGCCAATGATGTGACTAATGCGGTTAGTGAATTCTTTTCTAATGGGAAACTTCTGAACGAGGTAAACCATACGATTATTGCTCTTATACCCAAAATTAATGCCCCTAATAGGATTAACGATTACCGTCCTATTTCTTGTTGTAATGTTTTATTTAAATGCATTACAAAGATTATTTCTAATCGGATTAAGGGTAGTTTGAAGGACCTTGTGAGTCTTAACCAATCAGCGTTTGTTCCGGGACGTCATATTGCTGATAATATTCTACTTACACAAGAATTGATGCATAACTATCATTTGGATCGTGGGAGTCCTCGTTGTGCTTTTAAAGTGGATATTCAGAAAGCTTATGATACTGTGGACTGGAATTTCCTTCGTGAGGTTCTTATTGGTTTTGGTTTCCATCATCGTATGGTGACTTGGATTATGGAATGTGTGACTACGGCATCGTTTTCCATTAGCATCAATGGTTCGCTTCATGGTTATTTTAAAGGAAGGAGGGGCCTTCGTCAAGGCGACCTTCTTTCTCCTTATTTGTTCTCATTGATTATGGAGGTTTTAACGCTTATGCTCAAACGAAGGGTTCGGGATGCTGAGTCTTTCACGTTTCATAGATATTGTTCGAATATGGAATTGATTAACCTATGTTTTGCTGACGATTTGTTCTTGTTTACGCATGGAGATGTTAGTTCGGCTATGGTTATTAAGGAGGCACTGGATGAGTTTCAACATGCTTCGGGGCTTACGCCTAGTCTTCCAAAGAGTACTGCATTTTTTTGCAATGTTCTGAATCATGTAAAACTCTCTATTCTTCAGGTCTTACCGTTTGTGGAGGGGCATCTTCCTGTGAAGTATTTGGGGGTTCCCCTGGTTTCATCTCGTCTGATTATTAGAGATTGTCGTGAACTAGTGGATAGGGTGCGGACTCGTGTGCAAGATTGGAAGAATAAAGCTTTATCATCAGCAGGTAGGCTGCAATTGGTCCAATCTATTATCGGTTCTATGCATGTTTACTGGGCGTCGGTTTTTGTGCTTCCTTCTCGTGTCTTGCTTGATATTGAGCTGATTATGCGTGGTTTCTTATGGTGCCATGGAGATATGAAGAAGGGTAAGGCGAAAGTGGCTTGGGATGTGGTTTGTCTTCCCAAAGATGAAGGTGGTTTGGGTATTCGGCGATTGGATATCTTTAATAAGGCTCTCATGGTCTCGCACATTTGGAAGCTCTTAATTCTCAAAGAATCTCTTTGGGTGAAGTGGATTCATGAATATATGCTTAAAGGTAGGAACTTTTGGGAGATTCCATGCAGTGGTAATATGACATGGTGATGGCGTAAAATCTTCAACTGAGGCCTATTATTAGGGAATTTATTTGGTATAAGATTGGTGATGGGTCTAAGGTGTCGGTATGGTCGGATATGTAGTGTCCGGTGAGTCCGTTAACTAACACTATTTCATCTAGAGATATTCATCGTGCGGGCTTTAATTTTAATACGAAAGTTAATGATGTTATCCGAGATGGTCAGTGGTTATGGCCTGGTTTCTTAAGAGGTAAATATCCCTTTCTTGATAATATTGGTATGCCAAATATTCGTGAAGGTGTTTTGGATAGTTTGCTATGGAGGAGTGACGGAAATGCTCTTAAACCATTTTCTGTTGCTAATGTGTGGTCTTCAATACGTCCTCGGGTTTTAAAGGTGCCATGGTATGATCTTGTGTGGTTTTCTTGTTGTATACCAAGGCATTCTTTTAATTTCTGGTTGGTGATTAAGCAAAAGCTCAAGACGCAGGATAAGGTTTACTTGTGGGACGTTTCGGGCGCTTTGGCTACATCATGTTCTTTATGTGAAATGCAGCCGGATTCCCATCATCACTTGTTTTTTGAGTGTTCATTCTCGCAGCAGGTTTGGAATAGAGTTCGAATGGTTGCTAATTTTGGATGCTCTAGTCCGCATTTCAGCCAAATTATGGTGCACATTCTTCCATGGGCAAGGCGGAGGACTACTAGGAGCGTTGTCTCAAAGTTGATTCTGTCTGCAGCGGCGTATTTCATTTGGCAGGAAAGGAATTGGCGTTTGTTCAAATTGGTGAAGAGGACGGTGGACCAAGTTTGTGAGTGCATTATTTCAACAGTTCGGTTGAAGCTGCTTTCTTTCCGTTTTAAACAGTCTAGAGATGGGACTCGGTTTACCCACCTCTTAAGTTTACCTGAGTCTTATCTTATTTGATGTTTGTTTTTAGGTTTGTTGGTGTATGTACCATTAGGTGGTTTTTCCCTATTGGTGTCATTGGTTATGTAGTTCTTTAGATTCATATGGTATGTCATATGAATTAGTGGTTGTTCAAGCGTTTGCTTGAGGTTAATGTGACACTTCAGTTACATTCCATTGTACTTAACTGTTTTTTTTGGGATTAATATATTTTACCGGGGTGAAGTCCCTTTTACCCAAAAAAAAGCTAGTATCCTTAACTGTGTAGACCTTCATTGGTTTATTAGGCTAAGCATCCACTAGTCTCATTATTTGAGATTTTAAACTATGGAGAACAAGAGATGATAGAGTTTGAAGTAAGTGTGGCTTTTATATCCTCTTTCGTAACCTTTACTTTCTTGTCAACGCATGTATATATGTTAATAAATAATTAAGAACGGTTTTAATTGGTTCGCAGTCTCTTATGCATTTTTGACTAATCATTCGTGGTTGGTATAAGCACGTCTTAAGATTCTAAGTTAGAATGTTTTATGTGTACTAGACTTATGTCATGCTTAATACTTAGCGGGTGTTTTTCCTTTTATTCTTTTCAACTTTCTTTGTGAGGAATAAAGAAAAATAAGAGCGGCTTATGAAAAAAATGAGTGGCTAGAAAAAAAAGAGAAAAAGAAAAAGAAAAAAATAATTATACAAGACTCCCATCTGGGGCAGTGAAGTGTTAATTATAGTAACTATTGAATTCCAATATTACTCTCACAAGGGTTGCGGTGATTTGAGAGTTGCTCCAATCCAATATTACCTTGACGGGTTGTGGGATTGAAGATCCAAAGTCCCATAAAGGCAGAGTATATAAATTATTGCGTAAGTTTTATTTTTCTTTTCATAGCGAGTGTGTAGCTACTTATTAATGCATGACATAAGCATCTTACACATAAGGCGAATGACTTATTACTCTTGAGTCGGACTTATATCAATTATGGGCGGTATTTCGAGTAATGGATAAGATGGTTACTTAGGATTAAAATTGTGCTTCCTTATTTTGAGATTTTACATTTCTTATATTTCACGCTTTAAATAATGACAAAATTGCCTTCAAGCAATTTGCTCAAATAATAACTGGTCTTGGAGGCATAATAAGTAGGGGTATAATGGTAACACAATTAATCTATATGAATGAGTTGACGCACTTTCACTTATGGATAACAATTATCTTGTTTCTAAGCTTGGTATGGGGAAAGTGAAACTTGAGGGTGATAAGTGTTCATGGTGCCAAAGCCCTAATCTAAGTCTTTGATTTCTTTATGAGTTAGTTCCATCAAACCATTTCAATAAAATCCAAAAAAATATATATATATAAATAGAATTGTATTTCTTTGCATTGCATTGTATAAAATCAAAATCATGCATGATATAGTGTAGTGTAGTGTAAATGAATTCCATATTGGCGAAGGTGGATTAATAATGAGAAAAGTGTAAATTGGTGCTTTAAAATATGGCATTGCATGAGGTCATGGCAATGATCAAGTGTAGGGGATTTGATATGAGTGAAATCTCATATCAATAATATCACAAATCACCCTAAAACACAAAGCAAAATACCTAATTTTTATTTATAAAAGAAGTATTATGGGTATGTTTTGTTGGTTGTGCTTGTCTAGGTAAAAAGATACAATTTCAGAGCAAACAACTGAAATCAAGCCTTATTGTTGAAGAAAAGACAAAAGGAGGATGAAAAGTGACAAGCCTTACAAAGACAAAGGAACTTTCTTGACAACTTTCAAAGATGAGGGACTAAAAGTGCAATTATGAGAAATTCAAGAACAAAGTCAAATTTGGTCAACTCTCAAGTCAAAAATTCAAAGGATGATTATTGAACAAGTTTGAATGTAGAGTGACTAAACATGACAAAGAAATGAAGTTTGGAGCTCAAATCATATTCTGCCTAAATTAGAGGGGTTAAAATTGCCAAAAATGAGCCAAGTTTGATATCAATCCAAGTGAAACCAAAACCAGCCAACGAGAGGCCACTAAACTTGCCACTCGGATTTCCATGTAATTGCCACCTCACCCCACTAGCGCCGTTTTTCAATTAAATACCCAATCACAACAGTAATGTCCACTATCTATATTTCAACCAATCATAAATTAGATAGTGGATAACAATCCGTGTATACCCTTTTCCAGCAATAATATAACACCACGTGTCATATTTAAATACAAACGAGCCCATGACTTAGATCGAGAAGGAGTGCATATCAGAGCTTGATGTAAATATGAAATCTACTCAAAATCAAGAGACAAAGACATCCCAACTATGCAATTGGACTGAAATTGACTTCATCAAAAAGCCCCAAATCAAGTTCTTCAATGGATATATTCAATCAGCAGAACAATGCCACGTGGAAGCTTGCTATTCGCTCCAACACGTCACCTACTTCGAACAAACTTCATCCCAGCCTCTATAAATACCCCATTAGTTCTTCATTTCTTGTATGTACTTAGTGTGTGTATTTTTCACACACTTCTTAAATTTCCCTCATTTTCAGTTAGCAATTTAGTAGAATACTACTCTCAAGTGATTGACAACCACTTGAGAGTTAGTTAGTTAGCTGTAATAGAATTGTAACCACCTTTACACAATTAATGAACTTTAACTTTCATTTCACTCAATTCTACTCTCATTCCTTCATAATCCTACGTCTACTGTTACTATTTGATTCTATTGATCATACTTGATCAACGGAATGTGTTTGATGCATTTCGGAAGCTTGTAGCAGGTTCAGACGTGTTTTAGTTCATTTCCATAGCAATAGTAGCAGCTTGTAGCAGGGAGCTCATTTCCAGTAGATGATGATGATTTGATTGATTCTGATGGTTAATTGTTGGTGTTTGAGTTGATAATAGAGAGCTCAGTGCTCCTCTACTCCATCAAAGGAGGCTACTAGCTAAAAGGAATCATATTTCTTATTTTTGTTCCTCTAAACTAAATTTGCCATGCTTAATTCCTAGAAATAAGTTTTAGTTGCTGAATTGTGATCGTTTTAGAGTTTATCTTGTGTGGTAGTTATATTCTAATAGATAGCTTTTAGTTTCTCAGCTTTTGATTCAGTATAACTAGCTTAATTGGTCTTTATAAGCTTACATTTTTAACATTCGGTCGTTTTGAGTTTCACAATGTTAAGTTGAAGTTTCTTTGCTGATAAGAAGTTCATTTGTGGTAGCAAACTAGTTTGGATAAGTGTCAAGTATTGTCATAAACTCTTGATCAAAAAGTCTTCACAAGTTTTCATATCAATTGTTAAACCAGTGTTCGGATCATAGTGTCTTTTGTGATTTAGTTGTTAAAACCTGTTGTTTTGAGTCCACAAACATTCAATAGGAGTTTACTAGTCTTTTGGTGAAGTTTAATGGTCAAAGTTTTGGTCAAAAAGGCAAATAGCATATAAAAAGTTTGGGTTAGTTTTTGTAAAAGTTCATCAGTCAAAGCTAGCATACTTTTGATTCAATGCCATTCCTTTGTTTGTTGATGGATTTAGCTGATTTTTGTTCTCAGTCTTAGCTTATCATATGAACTTTTAGTATTAGTAAGGAAACAATACAGTATTAAGATTTGAGTAAGAAAATAGCTTTTTAATAAGCATTATAGCATTTGCAAGTTTCTGTGATCAAAGTAGGCTGCTAATCTCATTTCTCTTAATCTACTTCATGATAGTTCCAATTTTCTTTCACCAATGTGTTTGCAAACATGTCTTGAGTAAGTTTTGTGAAAATTAGCTTTTTGAAAAATCTGGTCAAACTTGGTCTACGATAAGCTGTTTTGGCTTATTTCAGATTTCAGCTTATTTTCTTAATCATTTTCAAATCTAATTGACATTCCAAGCTTCTTGTCACTTGTCTAATCAGTTTCATCAAGAAAATTAATTTGTGGATGTCTGGAAAAGTTTTTAGCTTAATTTGAGCTTATTGAAATAAGCTAGTTTTTGATTTACTGGCTTTTAGCTAAAATCCTTGGACAAGCCTAGCTTATTTTCATTTTTAAACACTTTGCAAAAAAACTAGAGTCGATTTGGTGGGTTAATAAGCTCAAACGAGCTTATACGAGTCTTGTTACCCGTTTTTGGTCAAAACTTATGTTTAATTGCTATTTGGTCCTCAGCTTTTCATAACTTTGTTAATTAGCTTTTTAATCACAAGTTTTTTAGGGTTTGCACTATTAAGTCCCTAAATTTCAGTTTGTTACACTTTTGGTTAGGCATTTTTTGAATATTGTTAGAAAGTTGTTTTAGTTTGTTACACTTTTCATTTCTAGTCCCTATACTTTCTAAATTTACACATTTAGCCCTTATACTTTCATTTCATTTATATTTTGAGAAATTTTTACACTTGTGCTTTAAATACTTGTACTTTGTGCTAATTTTGTGGTATTTGCAATTTGTTTTGCGGTTATATAGTTATAATATTTTCCACTTTTTACGTGTTTGTTTGAAATAGACATAGATACCAATTAATTTTGTAACACCAAAAACAATTATAAACTTGATATTGGTTGGACTTTCAATTTGTCTTGAGCTTGGAAAAACGAACTTTGAATAAACACTCAATATTACGTTCCTTCCCCTATCAGAGAGAGTTCCTCCGATAGCCACTTCCTGATCTGGATAATCAGGGTGTATAGCCACCTTCCAATTTTCCAGGGGTGACCTTTCCTTCTGCGTGGTTGGTTGTATTGGTGTTGTGACGAAATTACATTCTGGTGGTGGTACTATTGAATTAAAGATAGTAACAATTCCACCCTTGATTGGGAATTTCAACATGTCGTGTGCCGTAGACGGGACTGCCCGTATGGCGATTATTCATGGTCTTCCGATGATACCATTGTACGAGGAATGAGAACGTATAACCATAAAGTTCATCAATGCTATTGTCGAATGCTCTTTATCCCCAATAGTTACTAACAACCGTAACTGCCCTATTGGCCAAATAGTATCTCCGCTAAAACCAATAAGTGGCGACGTGTCCGACATTAGTTGGCTTTTGATTTTTGGTTTCAACTGTATGAAAAAATGTTCATAGAGTATCTTCGCGGATGATCCTCCATCAACATACATGCGGCGAACGTTGTGGCTTCCAATGTTCACCTCAATCGTGAGAGGCGCGTCCGCCATGTTTGTCGCCATGATAGGCGGGAATGAGATTTCCTTGGTGTGAGAAAATTTCTGACTAATTTTCTGTTTCGTCCTACGCTGCCATGAATGAACCATGAATATGGTTGTAGGCTTGTCTTTCTGGAAATCTTTTTTGTCGTTCTTTTTGTAGTTTTTCCCATCCTTCCAGTCCTTGACCAGATGCTTGAGTTTTCCTGACTTAATCAGCGACTCAACGTGCTTCTTGAGCTGAATGCACTCATTCGTGCCGTGACCCTTGTCATTGTAAAATTCACAGAAGCGATTTCCCTGACGACAGTAGACAGGAGTTGTCATTGGCCTTGGAAAGTTTACCCCTTCCGTCAGCAGGATATCTCGGTATGTCATCTTTAGAGGCGTGAACTTGTCGTGCGAACGTCCTCCTTTTGCTTGATTCTTATAGTCCGAGCTCCGGTTATTTCCTTGATTGTTGGACTTCCTCTTTGACTGGTCATTCGACCTATAGCTTTGGTTTCCCCTTGAGGGGTAAGCCGTAGATACAACGATCTCCCCTTCCAAAAAATTTCGAACCCTTTTCATGAGGTCGTCAAACTTTTCAGGCCGTCTATCTTTAAGGCGTTGGATTAGTTCCTTGTCTGTTATGCTATGTATATAGTTGGAGATGTTGAGGAATTCTGGGCACGCCCTTATCTGCGTGCATTCGTCTTTGAAGCGTTCTGTGAAGTCCTCCGTGGATTCCCTGGGCATTTGTTTGACTGTTTCCAATGAGACCGCATCTCTATTATACTTTTCTCGCTGAGTATAATTTCTTCTAAATGTTGCGCGTAGCTCATTGAAGCTGTTAATGCTTCGGTGGGGAAGTTTTTCAACCCAGTCGCGGGCATTGCCGATCAAGGTTGAATTGAACATTTGGCACCATATAGGCATCGGCTATCGTTCAATTTTTTCTTTTACGGTGAAAACTTTAAGATGATTGTCCGTATCACCTGATCAATATTAGCTATTGATGCACGCCGGCATGCGACGCTTTTTGTCCTCGGATTAATCCCGTATGCGGATTGTAAATGCGTCTTCTCTTTCACTAAACCATGGTAGGGAGAGATCCTCTTCATCATCCATATGATAACGGGAACGTCCGTAGCGTTCTCCCTCCTCGTCTGATGGTTCCGAGGAGGAATGGCGTGTGCGACGACGTCTTGGGTGATAGTCATTCGAGTCAGATCATGAGGGATCATTGTAGGGCGGTCCTCCTACACCCCTCGATTGGCTATAGTAGCCACTCTTATGAGAAGAGGTGGTGGCTTTATTTGCTCCCGAATCTATTCTCTTCCACACGCTAGTGCGGCGATTATCCTTTTGTGGAGTCTAAAATGTAGTGCGTCCCATAGATCCATCGGAATGCTCCGACCCTCCGCGCGTCCCTTGCAATTCTTGTATGATCCAGTCCCCTATGCGTTCGAAGACATTCCGTGGTTGTGGTTGTTCCTCTAGTGGAGGTTGTTCCTCATCCTGGTGCCTTCTTCGTCTCTTTCGAGTTTTTAGAGGAGTATCCCACGCCGCACTTCCAAAACTGAGTCTGGATTGGAGGTTCAATCTTGTCGTGATGGCTGAAAGGATTCTTGCCGTGATGGCTGGGATGATTCTGTCAAGGTTTTGTGTGTGAGTATTCCCTCAACCTCTTCATCATCGAGCAAACCAAGCTCGTGTTCCACCTCTCCGACTAGTGGTCTTTGCTCTTTCTTATTTGGAGCAGGTGGTGCCAACCCTGTCTCGGGACTGTTCAGAGTGAGGGTAGGTGGTAGGTTGTGTAGGGACGTACCCGTACCGCCAGGGGACTGTAGCCCTGTGTTTTGGAGGTTTAGTCCTCCGGCCTGCCCTATGAGAGGTGGATTAGGGGTGACAGGAATGTCTCCCCTGACTTCTGGTTCCCCGGATGGGCGTTATTTTGGATTCCCTGATAGCGGTTTTCCTTCGTCATTAGTAGAGTTCGAGTTTAGTGTAGGGTCCCATGGATGGCGCCAACTTGTTGATACAAAAGTTGGATGATCCTAGCTTGACCCGAATTAGGCTTAATTCCGGTGCTTGGGCTTCTGCTCCTGCACCAAGTGAACTTCGGTTTGGGATCTTGCACACTAAAAGTAACACGCTATTAGGCTTACCATGGGAACAAATCCCACGATTAAACTCCAACGTGAGAGTAAGTAATCGGTTTAGGGTTAGCAATCAGATGAATGTGAGAGTGTGAAGAATATGATACCTGTGTGGAACCCTTGGGGGTTACTTATATAGGCGGTAAAACACTAGTGGGCCTTTACCGAAGCTTCGACCCCAAGTAAAGGATAAGTACCATAATTAATTCGATTTTTATCTTCTAATTATGGTTAGTGTATATCCTCTACTTTGAGGTAAATGACAATCCTATTTAGGTTGTGATCCTGTCTAACCCTGTCCCGGCGTTGTCGGGCCGTTGGGCCGCACATAACCTACGCGGCCACTATTCATTTGAAGCCCATAAGCTTAAATGACATTACTCCAACCCATTCGTGATGGGCCAGATACGGGTAGTACCCGTGGGCCGGGTTCATGACCCGGTTGGGGACTATACATCATCAATAGCGTTAATTATAAGTTAATATTCTAAACGTAGAATACACGTATTCTTTCAAAAACTCATGTGTCCTATGTATTTGCTTATTATCCCCTCGCTTGAATGTTAATAAATATTGACTTAGCGGTTTAGTCTTAATTGTTGGTTTCTAATTGATTCTAGTAGCTTCCATGTAATTAAACTGGGAAAACATTTGAGAATCGCCACCTTCACAGTTTTGAAGTATTGGCAACCCGAATAATCGAAAGCTTCGCCCAATAATAATTTTAAGTGCTCAATCACCTAAATCAAGCAAAAAATTTGAAGCTCACAAGGCCGAAAAATCTATGCAAAATTGAAAGTGAAAGCCTTAAACTTTGAATCTTTAAAGATCAAAAATTACGTTTATGTTGAGGATATACGTCTTTGGCCATAATAAACACCTCATGGCGAGGTTAAATAAAAGGCAAGGCAAGACCGAAGCCCTAAAAAGCGGAGGTAAACCTATGATAATAAGGCCTATCCGTTAGTGGGCGTATCAAAGTCTTGGTAATAAGTCTCATGTTCAAAGATGTTATAAAACCGTGTTTATCAAATCTCACTTGTTGACTTAAATACTTGACATCGTTGTCTATTAGGAGAGGTTATTAATTCAATGATTTTGGTTACACCGTTTAGACTCTATTTTCGGACATAATCTTTATTCACGCAAAAGTAAAAAATGTATCATCATGATCATTCAAGACAAATAAAAAATATAAGAGATACCATTTAGGATTCAGGGAGTCTAAGTACGTGATTAGAGCATTATGAGTAGTGTTAGCATTATTAACTTATAATGACAATGATCTCGTTACACGCTTAGCATGCAATTGGGTGAAAATCAAGGAAGACGAGTGTATCTCTATGAGGCACTCAAATGTTCTTATTCTATGAACCAAAAAGTCCCATTTTGCGATGAAAATCCTACATTATGTCTAAAACACACGTAGTAGTAGTTTAGCAAGTTTACGTTTCAATTAATGTCAATAAAAATGAATTTTGGAAGTGCTATAATACTTTACTCTAGCATTGCGTGAGGGCACGATAATGGTTTAGTATGTGGGAGTGATGAGACCGCAATTATACATGGTCTCATCGTCCAAATTGGGCTCAAAACAGTTAATATATCATTAAATACCGGGAAATACACTTGTATTCGTTTGTTGTATGTTTTAGGTATGGATATCGACAAAAAGTCAAAAAGATCACAAGAAACAAATAAAAACAAACATGGGAAACAAAGCCACACAATGAACTGGACCCGAATGATGATTTTCCAAGAAAAATCCCTCAAGTTTGAAGATTGTACGAGTTTGGTCCCTCAACTCTGGAAACTTGTCAAAAATGACCCTTGAAGAATCATTTGGGTACAAGTTACAACCCTAAAGTTTGAAGACATGTCAAAAGAACCTTGAAGAATGCCCATATTGCATTAAAGGTCCTTGATCAAAGTTTGCCAAATTATTCTACCACATTTAACAAGTGGTACAAAGATATTAAGAAGAAAAAACATTAATCTTGCTATTGGAAAGAATGAAGGAAATTGAAAAATATGGGGGGTCAATGTTGTGCTTACCACAAATCTATACCCTTAAATCCCACCAATACCCACTGTAACACCCCACTTGGATAAATGGACCGTTACGTGTATTTATGGCGTGTCATCAAAGCATGCAAGGCAATGTATTAAACATTAACTGACCAAACGGAAATACCGGAATCAAACATCGGTAGTCCAACATAAGCCCAAAATATAAAGATTAAGTACTGAAAGAAAAAGGACGAAACAGTGTCCAAACAACCAAAGTAAAGTAACGTAATGTGTGCATAAAAATAAAGGAGTCTGGATAGCTCCCATCCAAATGCACGTACTCTCTTAGAAGTCCTAAGATCGTCCCTGTGTACCTGCCGTTTGAAAACATGAAAGGAAACTACGGCTGAGCATGACGCTCAGTGGACGGATATAGCATGAATGGGAAGTACTAAAAGTGATGGAATAGAAGGCTACAATGAAACTATAAGACTGATATGACATGTGGTAAAACTCTGCATAAAATCTGATTAACCTGTTCATATATACTGAAACTGAAATATAACTTATTAATTCTGAAAACATGCATTTTCTGTATTTTAGTTTGCCAAGAGCTTATATAGGTCATGAACTGAGTCAACTGCTGCATGAATACACAGAGGGGTGTCCTCGTCATGCTGTAGAGGGGTGACCTCTAAATAATTGTGCTGGGTGGAGGGATCAGCTCCAATGTGAAGGATGTAGAGCACACACCACATTCACCTGCTAAACTGTAAACTGTAGCCTAGGATGCATCCATACGCCCCACTAATAAAACTGATAAAATGGCCAAGCTGAGCTGTGTGGGACGATGCAGGATATCACTCTCCTGCATGTGAGTCACGACACCGGTGCCTCTGGTGTCGTGGTTACGGTACCTCCGTAACTAGTACATAAACTAATCATGCTTGTATATAACGCTCAGGCAATTTATTTTATTATAAACATGATTACTGATAACTTAAACATATACTGGGGAAGACATTTGGCTGCAGACGGGGAATCCTAATCATGCATAGGAAAGGAAGTCCTTACTGAAAGGACGGAAATCCATACCTCTAGTCCAGTAACTGACTGAATGGAAGACTGAACGAATACTACTCGGGCTTCACGCGCGCTACATGAATAAATGACGCGAATAAGTTAACTGACATTCGATTATTAAATTTTACTGATCTTATTGGTTTCTTATTTATTTATTTTAGATATTCCATACGTACAATCACGGCTAAATCCGATCTTAAAATAATTCATTTTAATGTATTAACGTTCTACTAATAGCTACGTACAACGTATTTCTGACGATAAATATTTCTATAATAAGTATTCGCTAAAAATAGAAGGTCCTTAATTTAGAAAGTTCTTAAATTGTTTAATTCGTTTTCTAATAATATACCCTTTTAAATATTTAAGAATTTATTTAATTTAATACACTTGAAATATATATATATTACATATTTATAAAACAATTTAACTTAAAACAAAAAGGTATAACATAAAGTATTTATTTTATAGTTTATAATAACGTCCCGAGCTTACCAAGATATCCCATCTCGGTCGCACTAACAAAATTAACATATACACAAAATCTGTCCGCAATAATTAGTGACAGAATTTCTGTGTCACCAAAAACTGTCGCTAAAACTGCCTCTTTAAAAACTGCATAAATTCTAACAGTTTTGCGACAGAAAAATCTGTCGCTAAACTGTCGCTAATGTTATTTAACCTCCTTGTTTTCTGTCCATTTTTTCCCACTGCTTAAGTACCTAGTTCCCACTGCTAGGTTGCTATGTTTCCACTGTTTATACTAGCCAAACACACCCTTATATATACGCAGCCCCAAACGCACCCTTTTGGTCAAGGCTGGCCCTAGCCGCCCCTATATGGGTCACGGCTGGGTAGAGGAGGGGATCACCGAGACATTAAGTCTCGGTTTTTGCGAGGCCAAACGAAACCCTACACCCTCTTGATGCGGCTGTAAAAAAACCAAACACCCCCGAGACTCTAGGTCTCGGGTTTTTGTTGCGGCTGTAAAACCAAGACCACCACCGAGACTAAGATGTCTCGGTTTGGTGTACGGTCACTCAACCCGACACCCCCTGTTGAAGTTTTCTGATCGGGGCTGGGCAAGGGAAAGAAACCCACCGAGACCTAAAAATATCTCGGCTGTGACAACCCTAACCCCCCTGCCGAAACAAAATAAAAGAAAAGAAAGCAAAGGTCTTACTGTGATGCTTACGAAGCTACCCGGGAGCTAACAGAATTCTTTTTTTTTTCTTCTTCCCGGCGGCCAACAACCGAAACCCTAGATTCTATATTTTTTTTTGTGTCGACTGATATGGAAGAAAAGGGGTTCCCGTTTGTTTTGTGTAGCCAAAATGGGCTAAAGCCCAAGTCCCTTTTCCTTTTATCTTGTTTTAAAAACCGGCCCTTCTACTCTTTTATTTTAATAATTTTTTTTTTTAAAACTTGTATAATAATAATACTTGTAAAAAAATAATACTTGTAATATTTTCTCGCGTTGTTCCGTTGATAATTTCTACGTGAACGGTTTAAGTAAAATAACTCGCGTATTTATATTTCTCGAATTTGAATACGGGTTTTACAATTCTTCCCCTCTAAAAGAATAATTCGTCCCCGAATTAAGGATACAGCCGTACTGGGTTTTACAATTCTTCCCCTCTAAAAGAAGAATTCGTCCCCGAATTACAAGGTATTTAAGCTGACTGAAGTAAAAGCTGAAATGCTAATAAACTGGACGACATAAAGGCTGAAAAGACATACCCGAATCAAAACTGAAAGTGAGGATAAGAAGTCCGTATAGACTCCTCTGTTTCCCAAGTGGCCTCCCGCTCGGTATGGTTCCTCCACAGGATTTTGACGAAAGGAATGGTCTTCCTTCTCATAACTCGATCCTGGCGATCTAAAACTGCTTCGGGTTCCTCGATATAAGATAAATCCTCCCGAATCTGATCGAGTGGATAATTTACTTTGTGAAGCTCGTGATAGTTGTACCCCCTGAGTAATGAGACATGAAACACGTTGTGGACGTATGAAAGCTGAGGCGGCAGCGCCAACCGATACGATACTTCCCCGACGCGTTCAAGGATTTCAAATGGTCCGATGTAGCGAGGGCTAAGTTTGCCTTTGAGGCCGAAACGTCTGACACCGCGTGCGGGTGATACTTTGAGGAACACACGATCCCCAGTCTGAAAAGATAAATCTCTGCGATGCTTATCGGCGTAACTCTTCTGACGAGTACGCGCTTCTTGCAGTTTTGCCCTAGCGATGGCGACCTTTTCATTGGTCATTTCTATTAATTTTGGTCCTTCAATCAAGCGTTCTCCAACCTGATCCCAACAAATAGGAGCACGGCATTTCCTGCCGTATAACATCTCGAATGGAGCACGCTTGATACTAGCATGCCAACTGTTGTTGTAGGCAAACTCGACCAAGCAAATATAGTCATCCCAGTGTCCTGTCCATTCTAATGCACAGGCGCGTAGCATGTCCTCCAAGGTCTGGATGGTACGCTCTGACTGACCGTCTGACTGTGGATGGAAAGCTGTGCTGAGCTTGAGCCTGGTTCCCCAAGCTTTATGCAAACCTCCCTAGAAATGAGAAGTGAAACGGGGATCCCTATCTGATATAATTTCGGAGGGGGTACCATGTAATCGTACGATCTCCTCGGTGAATAGTTTCGCTAATTTACTGACTGCGAAATCTTTGCGAATAGGAATGAAATGTGCTGACTTGGTCAAACGATCGACAACTACCCAGATTGCATCATGTCTCCGCTGAGTCTGTGGTAGTCCGGTAACAAAATCCATAGAGATCTTGTCCCATTTCCACATTGGAATATCTAATGGCTGGAGAAGACCACTGGAACGCTGGTGCTCTATCTTAACCTGCTGACAGGTTAAGCATTTAGACACAAATGTTGCGAAATCCTGCTTCATGCCGCTCCACCAGAAATGTTGCTTAAGATCGTGGTACATTTTTGTGGAACCCGGATGGATAGAGAACGGAGAGCTGTGAGCCTCAGTCATTAAGGCTTCTCTGAGAGTAGGGTCTTCTGGAACGCAGAGTTTGGTACCCTGCCATAATACCATCGTCATCGATGCGAAATTCGGTCTGCCGGTCAATGTTCTAGACAATTGCCCAGATTTCACCATCATCCTTTTGTGCGGCTTTAATCCTAGAGAGCAAATCTGGTTCTACCCTCAAACTAGCCCAGTATCCCCTTTGTCCGCGTACTAAGAGTTCAATATCGTAACGCTCTAAGTCCTGAATAATTTCTTCCTGAACTTTGATGTCATTTACCATACCTGACTTTCTGCTAACGGCATCTGCCACTACATTTGCTTTACCTGGGTGATACTGGATATTAGTGTCATAGTCTTTCAGTAGTTCTAACCATCGCCGCTGTCTCATGTTCAACTCTCGTTGGGTGAATATGTACTTGAGACTTTTGTGAACGGTGAAAATATCACACGACTCACCGTATAAATAATGCCTCCAGATTTGAAGGGCGAAGACGACTGCTGCGAGCTCTAGATCATGAGTAGGGTAATTTTTCTCATACGGCTTCAGTTGACGCGAAGCATAAGCAATGACTTTCCCATGCTGCATAAGTACACAGCCCAAGCCCTTTCCTGATGCGTCGCTGTAAATCTGATAACCGCCTGTACCGGATGGAAGAGTAAGTATCGGTGTTGAGATCAATCGATGCTTGAGTTCCTCAAAACTCTTTTCTCTCTCCTAGGTCCATATAAACTTCTCACCTTTTCGCATAAGTTGGGTCAATAGTAACGCCAAACGTGAGAAGTTTTCCACAAACCTGCGGTAATAACCCGCCAACCCAAGAAAACTACGTATCTCCGTGACGGACGTCGGTCTTGGCCATTTGGTGATAGCCTCAACCTTCGCAGGATCCATGGTGATTCCTTCCGCAGAAACAATGTGACCTAGAAACGCCACTGTATTCAGCCAAAACTCGCACTTCGAAAATTTAGCATATAGCTTTTCTCGTCTGAGAATCTGCAAAACTGTACGGAGATGGTTCTCATGTTCCTCTTTGGATTTGGAGAAAATGAGGATATCATCGATGAATACGATCACAAACTTGTCTAAAAATTCGTGGAAGACTCTGTTCATTAAGTCCATAAATACTGCGGGCGCATTCGTGAGACCGAATGGCATAACGACAAACTCGTAATGACCGTACCTCGTGCGAAAAGTAGTTTTGGATATATCCTGCTCTTTTACACGCAGCTGATGGTAGCCTGATCGTAGATCGATTTTTGAGAAGTGCTTGGCACCCTGAAGCTGATCGAATAAATCGTCAATACGAGGAAGCGGATAACGGTTACGAATAGTGAGCTTATTCACCTCACGGTAGTCAATACACAAACGCATGCTACCATCCTTTTTCTTGACAAACAATACTGGAGCGCCCCAAGGTGACACGCTTGGACGAATGAAACCCCTTTCGAGAAGTTCCTGAAGTTGATCCTTCAGTTCCTTAAGCTCTACAGGAGCCATACGGTAAGGAGCTTTAGATACTGGTTCTGCACCTGAGATGAGATTGATGCCAAATTCTACCTCTCGCATGGGAGGTAAACTTGGAAGTTCCTCGGGAAAGACATCTGGAAAGTCTGACACAACTGGCTGATCATGAATGGCAGGTGTCTCTGAAGTCGTGTCATGAACTGTGGCTAGGAAGCCCTCGCAACCATGATATAGTAAGGTACGAGCCTGTAAAGCTGAAATGATCTGAACATGTTTTCCTGGTAGGAAGCCTCGGTGAATATATTCTGGTGTCTGGACATCACCAAAGATGACCTGGTGAGCATGACAATCTATGGTGGCATGATGAACCGACAACCAATCCATACCCAGAATAATATCGAATTCACACATATCCAAAGGAAGAGCACTGACTGGACGGATTTTATCATCAAACTCAAGAGGGAGATCCTTATACACCTGGGTAATGAGTACAGAGTCTCGCATGGGGGTAGATATACTAAGTGCACTGTCTAGTGGCGTAGGGGTCATGTTTATTCTAACAGCATATGAAGTAGATATAACCGAGTGCGTGGCGCCTGTATCGAAAAGCACGCATGCAGACTGTCCGTGTATAAACAAAATGCCAGTAATGGTACCTGCGGTCTTATTTGCTTGCTCACGGGTAGTAGAGTAGACACGACCAGTGGTTGGGGGTAGTGGTGGTGGCGGAGGTAACATCTGAGGTGTCTGGCCTGAGGTACCAGCAGCATTCCCGCTCTTGCAATCCCTTTTCAGATGGCCTGGCTGGCCACACTGGAAACAACCACTCGTACCACGACGGCACGATCCCGTGTGCTTCTTTCCACATGTGACGCAAGTGGGATAAGTATACACGGTAGAAGCAGCCCTGGTTTGCTGAGAACCTGATTTACGATGAAAACACGTGTCACGATTCTGGTATCTTAACCTGAAATAAGGCTGTCTGACTGAAATTAAAATTACCAGAATTTGCCGGTCGGGCAACCTGCTAACCCCTGTTGTTTTGGTCACGCCCCTGTCCAGCATCTCTGTTGGAATTTACAAAAAAAAATTTAAGAGCTGTTTTAGACGATAGTTTAGTATTTCTGGAGCTTAAAGACTCACCTGTAGCTGCCAGATGAGTTGGAGCTGTCGCGGTAATTATCACCGCCGTTCCTATTATCTGACCGATTACGGTCGTATGACTGACCGTGGTTCCTGTAGTTCTGATGCGGAGTAGCCGATTGGGATCGGTCTCCTCCTCTGTGTCTGTAAGATTATAATTGGATAAGTCAATACATATAAGTTGACAAGCAATAATGGGGCTAAGTTGTTTAAGTTTGTTGGGTGAGATGTACCTCTTCTCCGGACGCTCTACATTCTCGAGCTCATCCCTCTCGAAAAGCATCTCGACGTCCCCAGCTGCATTAGCTACTTGTGACACATTAGTGAATGTGGCACTCATCAGTCTATCTGCAGTCCTAGAGTGAAGAGCCCAGCGAAATTGCTTCGCTTGCTCCTCTACGGTACCCGCAGCCTCCCCTAAGAATCCAGCCATCCTGAGGTATCGGTGCATGAACTCTATACTGTTCTCGCCATTATTCTGACGAATAACGTGGAAGTCCCTCTTCATCTTAGCTTGCTCCGCACGCGGGAAAACTGGTCATAGAACATCGTCTTGAAACGTGCCCAGGTCAATGCAAGCTCCCAAGCATCTCCCCCATTGGACAGTTTCTGAGACCTCCACCAATGTAGAGCAGGACCCTCCAGCTTGTAAACTGCAAGCCTAACTTTGAAAACATCACCACAACCCATAGCTCCAAAAAATTTCTCTATATGGTAGATCCAGTCTTCAGCGTCAGTTGGAGCTACAGTCTGCTCAAACAGTCGGGGTTTCTACTTGTTAAACAGATCCAGCCAAGCGGGTAAAGTGGCAGGTGGTGGAGCAGGAGGGTTGTTATTCTGCTGAGGTCCATTTTGATATTCAGCTCGGATCTCATCACGAATTTGGGGTAACATGGCCTGTATAGCAGCCTGAACAGCAGCAGCAATGGTAGCTGCGTTAGGGTCATTCTCGGTTTCGCGTCTGGGTGGCATCTGAAATAAGAGAGGATAAGTTGATAAAACTGCCAAAATCTGATGTATAGTGTAATTCATGAAGGTATAGTCAATAAAATATGACATGAATACTGGTGAACGCCTAGGGTCAGTTCACAAAATGAAAATTACTGAAACATAAATCCGACATGAGTAAGGATGAACGCCTATGGTCAGTTCATCCATACAAAATTTAAACTGCAAAGGTGAACGCCTATGGTCAGTTCACCAAAACGAAACGTTCGCTGAAAAGCACATGCGATTAAGTATGGCCAGTCCTGTACCAACCGTTTACTTAATCAAAATTTTGAAAATCTGACTGATAAAATTCATGAGTAGCATGGGAAATAACGACGCCAAAATACAAGAAGTTCTTGGTGACTACCCACTAGTCACAGGTCAAGTTTTAGAGCCTACAGGTCGAACCTTTCTCTCTGATACCATAATTGTAACACCCCACTTGGATAAATGGACCGTTACGTGTATTTATGGCGTGTCATCAAAGCATGCAAGGCAATGTATTAAACATTAACTGACCAAACGGAAATACCGGAATCAAACATCGGTAGTCCAACATAAGCCCAAAATATAAAGATTAAGTACTGAAAGAAAAAGGACGAAACAGTGTCCAAACAACCAAAGTAAAGTAACGTAATGTGTGCATAAAAATAAAGGAGTCTGGATAGCTCCCATCCAAATGCACGTACTCTCTTAGAAGTCCTAAGATCGTCCCTGTGTACCTGCCATTTGAAAACATGAAAGGAAACTACGGCTGAGCATGACGCTCAGTGGGCGGATATAGCATGAATGGGAAGTACTAAAAGTGATGGAATAGAAGGCTACAATGAAACTATAAGACTGATATGACATGTGGTAAAACTCTGCATAAAATCTGATTAACCTGTTCATATATACTGAAACTGAAATATAACTTATTAATTCTGAAAACATGCATTTTCTGTATTTTAGTTTGCCAAGAGCTTATATAGGTCATGAACTGAGTCAACTGCTGCATGAATACATAGAGGGGTGTCCTCGTCATGCTGTAGAGGGGTGACCTCTAAATAATTGTGCTGGGTGGAGGGATCAGCTCCAATGTGAAGGATGTAGAGCACACACCACATTCACCTGCTAAACTGTAAACTGTAGCCTAGGATGCATCCATACGCCCCACTAATAAAACTGATAAAATGGCCAAGCTGAGCTGTGTGGGACGATGCAGGATATCACTCTCCTGCATGTGAGTCACGACACCGGTGCCTCTGGTGTCGTGGTTACGGTACCTCCGTAACTAGTACATAAACTAATCATGCTTGTATATAACGCTCAGGCAATTTATTTTATTATAAACATGATTACTGATAACTTAAACATATACTGGGGAAGACATTTGGCTGCAGACGGGGAATCCTAATCATGCATAGGAAAGGAAGTCCTTACTGAAAGGACGGAAATCCGTACCTCTAGTCCAGTAACTGACTGAATGGAAGACTGAACGAATACTACTCGGGCTTCACGCGCGCTACATGAATAAAGGACGCGAATAAGTTAACTGACATTCGATTATTAAATTTTACTGATCTTATTGGTTTCTTATTTATTTATTTTAGATATTCCATACGTACAATCACGGCTAAATCCGATCTTAAAATAATTCATTTTAATGTATTAACGTTCTACTAATAGCTACGTACAACGTATTTCTGACGATAAATATTTCTATAATAAGTATTTCGCTAAAAATAGAAGTTCCTTAATTTAGAAAGTTCTTAAATTGTTTAATTCGTTTTCTAATAATATACCCTTTTAAATATTTAAGAATTTATTTAATTTAATACACTTGAAATATATATATATTACATATTTATAAAACAATTTAACTTAAAACAAAAAGGTATAACATAAAGTATTTATTTTATAGTTTATAATAACGTCCCGAGCTTACCAAGATATCCCATCTCGGTCGCACTAACAAAATTAACATATACACAAAATCTGTCCGCAATAATTAGTGACAGAATTTCTGTGTCACCAAAAACTGTCGCTAAAACTGCCTCTTTAAAAACTGCATAAATTCTAACAGTTTTGCGACAGAAAAATCTGTCGCTAAACTGTCGCTAATGTTATTTAACCTCCTTGTTTTCTGTCCATTTTTTCCCACTGCGAGGCCAAACGAAACCCTACACCCTCTTGCTGCGGCTGTAACAAAACCAAACACCCCCGAGACTCTAGGTCTCGGGTTTTTGTTGCGGTTGTAAAACCAAGACCACCACCGAGACATAGATGTCTCGGTTTGGTGTACGGTCACTCAACCCGACACCCCCTGTTGAAGTTTTCTGATCGGGGATGGGCAAGGGAAAGAAACCCACCGAGACCTAAAAATATCTCGGTTGTGACAACCCTAACCCCCCTGCCGAAACAAAATAAAAGAAAAGAAAGCAAAGGTCTTACTGTGATGCTTACGAAGCTACCCGGAGAGCTAACAGAATTCTTTTTTTTTTTTCTTCCCGGCGGCCAACAACCGAAACCCTAGATTCTATATTTTTTTTTGTCGACTGATATGGAAGAAAAGGGGTTCCCGTTTGTTTTGTGTAGCCAAAATGGGCTAAAGCCCAAGTCCCTTTTCCTTTTATCTTGTTTTAAAAACCGGCCCTTCTACTCTTTTATTTTAATAATATTATTATTTTTTTTTAAAACTTGTATAATAATAATACTTGTAATAAAATAATACTTGTAATATTTTCTCGCGTTGTTCCGTTGATAATTTCTACGTGAACGGTTTAAGTAAAATAACTCGCGTATTTATATTTCTCGAATTTGAATACGGGTTTTACACCCACTCTCCACGTCACACAACCCGACCCAACCCTAAACCCATTTATCCCCACCCACGTCACCCACTCACACTTATTATTATTAATCTATTATGTTTAAATTAATATTAACTAAGTCTAAATAAGGGGGGAAACACTTCCTGTACACTAAACCTAAATCAAACACACCCAAATCAAACACACCCAAATCCAGACCATAAACCCTAATAAACCTATGATTAAACCCCATATTGTGCAGAATACCAATTCACTAAACCCTTATCCCATCCTAACTCCCAAAAAACGTCCACATTCATCCATATGACCCCCGACATGTGCCTTGCACCAAAGAAAGGCATGAAGTCAAATCTTGCCAGCAAGATCAACAACCCACAAGGTTCTTTGTTGGACACAACAAATTAGACGGCTATGATCTATCCTTCCAACTGGATACACCACATGCTTGCTAGAGACTCGCGGGCTCAAGTTTTTGAGTAAGACTGAATTCAAAATTGAAGGGCTTTTTTGGAAGTTCACAACAGATTAGGGTTTACCTTATCTTTCTTTCTATTAGCTTCGTGTATGCCATATATAAGGCACCGTTAGCCTAGCTTTAGAATTTTTCCAGGTTTTTTCTTTCAACTTATGTAATTCCTTTTTAAATTCTAATGAAAGCTGGTATTTGGTGTTCAATGTAATCCCTTTTCATTTATTTTAAAAGTTGGTGTTAAGTTAAGTACTAAATCTGTTCCAATCATCTTGTTCAAATTTCGAGTTCAAAGTTTTTTGCAAGTCTAATTCCTTTTTCTTGAGTTTTGAGAAAACTTGGTAATGTGTAAAAGCTTTACACATAAAAATTTTTTTATTTTAATTTCTTGTTTGAAGATTTATTTTCAATAGGTTTATATTACAAAATTTTGAGAAGAGAAATTTTGGCGTTTAAAACTTCCAAAGAAAAAAAAAGAAAAAGAAATTTGAGATCGAACATTGTTGGTTACTTTTGTTGTTTACGTTTGTTATTCTCAGCAGGGTTTAGGAATGCTTGTGATAGTGCTATCACATGAGCTCTTAATCCGAGGGTATGGAGTGTATGCCCTCGAGGCAAGTTTTCTTTTTCCTTTTTTTGTCATACTTTAAATCTTATGAGTTTGTTGTGTTTGGTGTTTAATCTTGTGTTAAGACTTGTGAAATATGTTGTTTAGCTAGTTTTAGATATAACTCGTTGATTAAAGTTTTTGTTTTTATTAGTTTAAACCTAAAACTTGTGTAAAAGTTATTTGACTAAAGCTGAAAAGTGTGTTTGAGACAGTGGGAAATATTGGGTAGAAATTAACCATAATCACCTTACTTAGCTCTGCACACACTTATTAGGTTTACGTTAGTCTAATTTAACATAAAGATTCAAGGTTTAGTTTAGAAAATTCGATTTTCCACTTATTGTTAAAATCCGCCATAGCGTAGTTCTAATGAATCTGATTTTGAGCAGTTGTTGCTTTAATTGGTTTTCCCTACTTGAATTTAGCTAGTTTAATGATTTTAGGACGTTTTGCATAATTGGATTCGATAGTTTCACTAAGAGTGGGATATAGAAGCTCAACTAGGCCACAATCCGCCTAGTTCATAGCCAAGTAAACTAGTAGATGGGAATTAGAGTTTGTTGCTTGATTTGAGCTCAAGTATCTCACCCATTAATAGCATTTTAGGTTTAACTTCATCTTTATTCTGTTGGTCTTAGGTTTCATAAGTGTTAGAGTAAGCTGTGATAAGCCTTTTGTTACTTGGGAGTAGATTACATAGGCTAGTTAAATTGCTGCATATTTTTGCTGTGAATTAAGAATTTACCCATTGTCTCGTTGCTTATAGCTGTGCATTTCACTTATTTTCTGTGGCTTTATTTTATTTTTGTTTAGCTTTGTTGTGACTCCCACAAGCAAAACGCTTGTGGGGAGCCTATGTATCAAATACCAAACAAGCAACCAATACCAAAGTAACCAAAAGTGAAAATAACTGCTCATTAGTGTGATATTAGTGTCGTGATTCGTGTTGTTGTTGGATTGTGCTTTGTGCTTTTGGTTGTTTCCTGTGCACCCATCAAATCCCACAAGCAAATACTTGTGGGGTGTGCATTTGCCTTCCAAGGTACTCAAAGAACCAAAAGTAAGTGATGAGACTACATTTATACATAGTCTCATCGTCCAAATCGGGCTTAAAACGCTTAAAATGTCATAAAATACCCCAAAATATGCCTGTGTTTGTTCATTGTGTATTTTAGGTACGGATATCGTGAAATACAACAAAATATCACAAGATTCAAGAAAAAACGAACACGGGAAACGAAGCCAAACAAAGAACTGGACTCGAACAATGAGTTTCCAAGAAATTCCTTGAAGTTTGAAGATTTTTAAAGATTGGTCCTTCATCTTTTGAAGACTTGTCACTTTTGGTCCTTATAAAACTCAAAAAATTAAAATTATAGCCCTTAAGTTTCAAGAGTATGCCATATAAGCCCTTGAAGAATGAATAAATTAAACTTTGAGTCATTTTTCAATGTTTTATTAAAGAAAGGGACCAAAGTTGTAATTATGCCAAAGATGTTTACAAAAGAATGAGAGTTTGTGCTGTTTAAACTTGTATTGACAAAAAGAAGAGAGCTCAAGGGGTGCTTTTGCCATGAATAAAACCTGTACCCACTTAAACCCGGTTACAAGCCCACACAAACGCATCTAACAGCCCAAACCACCCCCTAAACCCGGTCCATCATACTATCACCACCTCCACCCACACACCATTCAACACCCACACCCCCTTACACGTCAGCCTCCACTTACTTAACCAAATTTTATACCGGGATAAAAAAATTATATTAAAAGGGGGGAAACTTTTACTGCTACGATTAATTACCCAAATCCCCTCCTAACAACCCTAGAACGCCCATAATTAATTAACCTCCCCCCTCACTTACAATCTCAATCACTTTGCGGAATTTACTCTTTACCCTTTACCCAACATAGTACACCACCTAGAAAACGACATCCGTGTCCCTTGTCCCCCTCACAGCTTGGATGCATCACGGGATTCACCACCTTTTGACTATTACAAGACTGAATCAACGAAATTTATCAATTCCTTCATCCCAAAGCATAATTGAACGTCCAAGATCAAGAAACAACAACTCATCAAGCCTGGCAAGATCACATGGGCTCATTGGTCTCTTTCTGAAATTCAAACTTGAGGGTAGATTTGGAATATCATTGTATTAGGGTTTCTATATGTTGTTTAGCTTCTAGCATCTTCTGTCACCTAGTATATAAACATTCGGTCTGTGAATGTTTACTTTGTTCCAGCCTCTTGTAAAAAACTTTTTATTTTAATGAATTAATTTTTTTATACAAAGTTGAGTTCCATGTTATTGTTTCATGTAGTGTAATTGCTTTACATTTCAAACGAGTTTAGAGTAAAAGTTTTTACTTGTCACAGATAGTTAAAAAGTTCAAGGAAACTTGGCTTTTTAGTGTTTTCTAGAATTAGCTTATAAGAGCTATTAAGCTTGTTTGCTTGACAACCAAACAAGCCTAAACAGCTTGTATAAGTTACACTTGGAGTTTGTTTCGTTCAGTTTCAAGGTTTTCAAGTTTGTGGTTTCTCAAATACTATTCAAAATTTTTGTTTCTTCTCTCTTTTCTGACTTACTGTAGCAAAGACAAATGCTCAAGCTTTTGACAAAAGGTTGAGCCATTTGTTTTTGACATTGTGTCACGTCTATGTCTTCGTCGTTGTTTTTGTCCGTAGGTACAAAGATCGCAAAGACCATATCGTATTGATGAGACTGCTTTTATACATGGTCTCATCGTCCAAAACGGACTTAAAACAATGAAAATATCATAAAAAGTGCCATATATATGCTTGTGTTTGTTCAATGTGTATTTTAGGTACGGATATCGAGAAAATGACAAAAGATCACAAGAATCAAGCAAAAACGAACACGAGAAATGAAGCCGTACAATGAGCTGGACCCGAGTGTTGAATTTCCAAGAAAGTCCTTGAAGAATGATGATTTGGCAACTTTAGTCCCTCAAGAAACGAAGACTTGTCATGTTTATTCCTCCTAAATATCAAATATTCCACAAAGGACCTTCAAGTTTCAAGATATGACAAGTTCAGCCCTAAAAGATTTAAAGATAGTGCAAAATATATCCTTTGAATACTTTTTGAAAAGTATTTGTGGCACAAGTGGAAAAGGATAAACTTCAATACAAAGGGAAGTTGTGTTTAAGCTAGCCAAACTTGGAGCGCGATGTTTTTGGAAGTAAGGGGACCTTTTCTTTGAAACACCCAAACTCATACCACCAATGTTACTGCAACACGTCACTAGCCACCTCACCAAGCCCACTAACCCATGTTTATGTTGTTTAATCAGTCTTTTCTAAAACGTATGTTGTAAAAAAAAGGGCGGTTAACAAATGTTTTTCCCAAATCCAAATCAAAACCCCTCATTCATACACATAAACCCTAAAATCCCAGAATTAGCTTGAATTAGACTAATTAATTTGGGGGTTTTGGTCATTTATCATCACATCACCAAACCCACATACCCAGAAACCTGTCACGTGGTCTTGGTCCCCCCTTCCCAGCTCTTATAGTCACTACCTTCCAAGAATGATTGACCAAACCAAAGGTTGTGATGGGATTACTTGTTCAATAATCAAATCCAACGGATGGAAGGCTTCAAGTACTCTACATCAATCACATGTTCTCCAAGAAACAAATTCAAAATCAGCATATTCTTATTTTGATCCAAATTTTACAAGGGCAGCATTGGAAAATCGCCACTTAGGGTTTTAGTTTCGTTTTTTATTCTAGAAGCTTGTAGACACATTATATAAGGAAAGTAGGGTTCATTAGTTCACTTGTCTCAGATTTTTTTAAAAAATATTGTAAAACCTTTTTATTTTGGAATGAAAGTTGGTTTTATTTTGAAAGAACTCTAAGAACCATATATTTCTTTTATCCAAGTTTTTTTACTTTTAGTTCAAGTGTTTGTGGAATGAAATTTTTTTATGAAAATCAGTAAGTCTGGTTTATCATTATTACTGTTCAACGTTGTTAATTCTCAGCAGGTTTGTGGATGCTTGTACTAGTTCACGCTAGTACATAAGCTCAACATTCGAGAGCACGGATTGTATGTTCTCGAGGTTTGTTTAGTTTTTTCTTCTTTTTTTTTCATTCTCTTTATAATTTCTATCCAAAATATTCGCATATAATTCTATGTTTGTGTTGTTGGTTGATGGAATTTATTGTTTGAATGCGCCTTGATAACATCAGGTTGATAGTTTGCTTACGAGTAGGATTGTTAAAGAAAAGCCTTTGATAAATCGGCTTAACTAAGCTTATACGTAGGTTGTTTGGGACGGTTGGTTTTGGGTAGGGAAACCAACTCCTTAACTTAACTTAGCTCTGCACCCTTTTGGTAGTTTAGATTTGTTGATTTTGACAAAAGTTTTGGTGGTTTGCCCTATAAAATCTTGTTTTCCAAATTTGTTAGAAAATTTTGTCTAGAGTTTAGGAATGTGAGTTTTCTGTTTACAAGTACCATAGGCCTTTAAATTTTAGACTTTGATGCTAAGTGGTGCTTTTGTTTCTGCCGTGTATGGATGTTAAAATGTTTGGGTCACTTTGTGGGGATATCTTGTTTAACAAATGCTAAGTTTTTCCTCAAAACAGCCATTAAGCAAACAGTGAGGTATTTTGGGTTTTGATTTTTGAGTCAATTATTAAAATCTTGTAGACTGATAAGATACAATTTGTTTTAGGGTTTTAGAGTGTTTGTTCATCATTTGGGAGCCTTTTGAGGGCTGTGGCTTATCTAGAGTTTCACGAAAGTGCTTAGTTCAAGTTTCTGGCTGAAAAAGTGATTTTTAGATATCTGATATAGGGGATTTCTATATGCTTATGAACTGCTGATGTCTGTGCTCATTTAGTTGCTTTTGCATGACTTAGAATTATTTTGTTTTCTGCTTTATATTATGTCTTACAGTTTAAAATAAAATAAAATGCATGTTTCTTATTTTCTGTCTTAATATAAGCAGTAGGTGGTAAATTTAGCGTTATCATTGTTGATAGATGTTGTTTATGACTACTTTATCTTTCTTTTATGCTACCTAGTGCTTCTGAGTTAGTACATTAGGCTAGCGTTCTCTAAGGCTTAAAATTTGGCCATAGATTTGGCCTTTGGTTGACCAAATTTGTTGCATAAGGCACCAGCAGCTTTTAGGAGATCATAGGTAGTTCTTTTTTTTGCCTTGATTATTGTCATACTATTAGTGTAAGTATAGGTTTCTTTGAGACATTTGAAGCTTATTTGTGGATTGTGCATAAGATAGATATTGGCGCGGAAACACCCTTTTATCACCTTTTAGTTGACCACTGTTCCGTTACTCAATCTTATTTTTATATGTGCTTGAATCTGTTTTTAAAAGTTTGATTGTGCTTTGGAATTCGTTATTATTGATTATAAAAGGCTCAACTAGCCAATCTGCTTGTGGACTGTTTGGTTAAACCACACAACAAACCATATAATAAAAGAGCAACCAAAGGAAAAGTGCCCACTATGCACATAAGCTCAGATCTTAGGCGTGATTCGTGTCTTTGATTGGTGTTTGTGTGCCTGTGCAAACCCAACATCAATAAAACAAAGTTAACCAAAAAGTAATAGTTGGCCTGCTTTGTTCATCACAGTGTAATTATGTGCGTGATTCATATTACATTTGGTGTTTTCGCTTGTGTTCGTGCCTAGTGAACACCAAGAAAACCCATAGACAACACAAGCAAAAAGAGTAAAAAAGGTGGGGTGCCTAATTACATCACCAAAACCAAAAGCTAACAGTAAGTAAGACTAAGAAAAAGGAAAGAGATGTGTTTGTAATCTAGAGTGTTCGCACACAGTTACCAAAAATTGGTGCTTCAATCGTGCTTAATCATTGTGTTTTGGTGTCTTGTGTTTGAGAATCTCACCAAATTCCTCGAGAGTGTATATAAAGGTTTTCACCTTGATGGAAAATCTTATAGATAGACCATTCTTGATGTGTATTGAACAATCGAATCCAATGGTATTGAATTCCATGAGGAAAGAAGGAAAGATTGGCTCATCAATATCAAGCAAACAATCGAATCCAATGGTATTGAACATGAATCGAATGAAATCAAGTCGACGAAGGTTAGAAGGAACAATACGTACTTCATGGAAACAACGAGACTCGAGATTATGATAAGTGTTTTGAAAAGAGCGGGTTTGATTTGTCAAAGAAGGATTATGCATGTATCTTCTAGTGAGTAGATGGTCATTTTGATATCATGTGGTCATGATGATAGTACCTAAAAATAACATATAAAAATATTTCTCCAATTACTCATACGTTACATATAAACCAAAAATCAAGGAAAGTGAGAATGTGTTTTATCAATCTCTTGATAAATCAAGGTTTAATCCTTACAATTCTCATATTCACAATATACCCATTTTACCATTGATCAAAACATATGAACTATGTAAGATCAACAATGAACTAGAACATTGGTTTTTCAAAACAAGGTTTTTAGCTAAGCATTTAACAATGCCATTACCAACTTGTTCATGGGTTCATATCAATTCCATCAATCAACCAAACTATTTAGTCAAAAATCGGATTTGTTCTACAAATGGGTTTTAATGAAATCTCAATGAATATGAACCTAAGGAATCATAGTAATAATAATATGTCAACTCATATTCCTAATAAGGTTCTAATTCAATGTCAATTTTAAAAAGCCCCAATTATGAATGTATGACCCTAGAACAAATTAGATGAAATTGAAAGAAATAACTTACAATTAATTGATCTTGGATGATGGATGAGTGAAACCCACGAACTTGAATCAATTAATTTGGGTAATTGAAGGTTTTAGAAGCTTCAACAATGGTGGGAAAACAAAGAGAAAAACGTCTGTTGTGTGTGAAGGAGAGAGAAGGACTTGTTTGAAAAAGTTATTTTAATAAAACTGGCGCTCTAACAAAAGTTACTGCCCGCGGTTCCTTATCGATAAGGAACCGCACCTCTGAGCCGCCAGTGATAAAGAACCGCCTACAGAGGCAGGTTTTTATCAAAGAAAAACAATGAATTTTTGAAAAATCAAAATTTTTAAAATACTTAAAAATATATCTTAAACCTTTTAGGATATCATTGGACCACCACAACACTAGGTAATAATGCCTTGTTGAATCGAGATAGGAAAAGACCGAAACGAACAAACGACTACTCATAGCAAAAAGGCAAAGGGAGAGGAGTCCATGTAAGTGAATCAAGACCGAGAACATTGCCCAAAGGACAAATGACATTCTTCAAATTAAGGAGGTGAAGAGCTTGTGTCATATATAGTGGTTTAAGACGTGCCTTTCCGGCGATAGTCTAAACGTCTTTGGTAATGAATTATACCAAGCAATTTTGATGCATAGAATAAAATAATTTTTAAGAGTAGTCTTATTCTATTTCAAAACATGAGCAACGCATAGATTCACTTTCTCTCCCACATGATCGGATAATTATTGCTAGAATTAACAATAACAATATCCTTGGAATATTTCAATTCCAAATGTGTAAATCCACCTACAACTTAATGAAGTAGATTGGTAACTCAAGGGATTCACTAATCATCCTAGAGATGAGCTTAATTGCACAAGTTACACATGATATAGGGCCTACTGACCGTAAGGGTGCAAACCATGGAAATCATGCTTGATACTTTAAGCTTCTACTAACTCACCCTACATCTCCATGGTGAGTCAAGTATCCAAGCAATGAAGGTTTGAGAGGGAAAAAGAAAAGAATCACAAACCACAAATAAATGTCAAGGCAAGGATGCCAAGAGCAAGCATATAGTCAGTTAATGATCAAAAGAATGATCAATAGGCCGTGTGGAAGAACGAAAGCGTGCCTTGGCCACAAATTGCATTCCGAGCTTTCAAGGAACCGATGCAAAGCCCAACTATGACTAATAGTGACTACTAAGTCTATAAAGACTAGTATAACTTCTACCCATCTTGATATCATCATTCAATGATGTTAGAAATCAAAGAAGATGAATCTTCTACAAGTATAAGTAACTCAATCCACAATCAATAGAGTGATTTATCTTCGTGATTACCTACACATAACAAGATGCAAACTAGTAGATACATTTCAAGAGTAAATCTAAAATACATTAATACTACTAATTTAAGAAATATGCAATATTAACATTTTAAAAGGCTTATTTTCAACAAAAAAATAGTTTGACCAAAGAAAAATTTTAGTACAACATAACCTTCTAATTTGAGGAGACAATGGATCGACCCAAGTTTTAAAGCACAATATACTTCAAAGATCTTGTGTCAACATCGCTCTGATACCAATTGTAGACACTAGAAGAGGGGTTGAATAGTTTCTCATCGGTTTATCTCCTAATTAAAATTCCTTTCAATTAGATGAGTGCAAAAAACTATCTTTTACTTGAAAGCTAGTTGCATAATGATTAGGTTTAATTCTAATGCATTAACAATGTATAGTAAGTGTAGTGATAATGAATGGGAGTAAAGAGTAATGAAAGAAATAACCTAGTAGGAAGACACCAAGATTTATAGTGGTTCGGCAACGAGGCTCTATCCTCGTTCCTACTCCACTCCTCGAGTACACCTTACTCGAGATTTCCACTATATCCACAAGCTCCCTTCTTGGCGGAGAGAACCTTACAACGTCGCTTACATTATTTTCCGACACTAAGCTAAATGTCGAGACCTAATCTTAGCTAGGACCAATCTACACAACGTCGCCCACTTCACTCTTTTACGACACAAATCTAGATGTCGAGTTCTAATCCAAAGGTAGAACCAATCTTCACAATGTTGCCTACTTCACCATTTTCCGACACAAGGCTAGATGTCGAGTTCTAATCCAAAGCTAGAACCAATCTTCACGACTCTTCACTTTGAAGCTAAGTGAGAACTTCACACAACACAACTACATATCACTTTAAAGTTTAGTGAGAACTCACAAGACACAACCACATCACTTTATAGTTTGGTGAGAACTCACAAGACACAACTAAATAAATGATGAACATGACTAGATCTTTAGGAGAAGGTGATCTTCATCAATGCTACATCTTTAATCACATCACAAGTGTGTGAGTGATCTTCTCTTTGGACAAAGTGAAGGAGGAGATCAAGAGGATAATCATGAGTAAACATACTTAACACATTAAGTGATCATTTACAAATGACTAGGATTAGAAAGGAGAAAGAAGGATGAAGAAGATGTCCAAAAATGGTTAATAAGAATGCAGATTTGATCCACTATTTATAGGACAAAACATCCAACGGCTATATCTGTCCACGGTTCCTTATTGGAGCCCGCGGTTCCTTATCGATAAGGAACCGCCGTAGGTGCTAAGGTACGGCCGGCGTAGACTCCGCTCCTTTTTGTATTTTAGTGAATTTGAAATATCTGAGGCTGTTTAAACCTTCAAAGGATATTCTTATGGCATATGGAATATGCCATATTCAAATTTGCATTTTCATTTTAATAAAACATTTTCTTAAAAATAAAGTTTATTAAAAATCTTTTGTTATGTTTGACGAAAGTGAGTTTTAAGGCTAATCACTTTTATGATCACTAAGCATGATTAAGATATGTTAGTGTAATGATTATTACCTTGATGATAATGTTTGTTAGATAATTCGTTTTATGATTGTGTTTTACAATAGATGTCTTTGTAATTTGTCGTGATCAAAACTAAGAAAGATTAACTAATACTAACAATGTTTTTAGGCATTGCTTTGCATTAACAGATTGAATGACCATGAACGAGATTATCTCAATGCCACCGCAGGTTGTAACTTTTTGTGTAAAACGGTCGAAGAAGCATTGACAATCATTGAGAATAGGTCTAAAGTTTATAGCCCTCGTAACACACCGAGTGTTAGCATGGCTTCGCCTTCATTGTCACCCACCATTGATGCTCAACAAACTGAGGCTAATTTGGAAAACAATTTGTTCGATAAGCTTAAAGGATTGTTTCAAGAGTTTAAAATTTGTGAACAACCCACTCCTGCTACGGCTAAAGTGGTTGAGGTTTCTTGTGTTTATTGTGTTTATTGTGGTGGAGCTCATGATTTCTCCGAGTGCATTACCTCCGGTGGTAACACTTCGAGCGCCTACGCGGCCACGGGAACTTACAACCAAAACAGTCAAGTTACCCGCACTAATCAATTGACGCCACCGGGTTTTCCACCTATTCAAAACAATCAAAATGCTAACAATTATCGCACAACAATCAAGGTGGTTACCAAGGAAATCAAAGGAATAATTACAAGGGTAATTACAACAACAATGGGGGAATAGTATTCAATTGCAAAACCAAAATCAAAATCGTGATTTCCAAAACATCAATCAAGGGTTTTGAAATGCATTTCCAAAAGATATTCCAAATGAGGTTTTGAACTAATACAAGGCAAATGACGATAGGTACACAAATATGACAAATGACATGATAAACCTAAGAACCAAGTTTGAGACTCATAGTAACAAAATCGAAGGGAATGTGGTTAGGCTCCAACAAAATCAACAAATAATGGAACAAGCCCAACATAAGTTTGAGCAAACTTTGCTTAGGTAGGAGCAAAATCAAAAAGTTGAAAAACAGAAAGAAAAGCAAGAATGAGCAAATTCGGAAAATAGACTTTTAGAAGCTATCATGATGAACAAATCCTCTACTTCGGGTGGTCTTCCTAGCAACACTATATCAAACCCGAAGGGAGAGATGAAAGTGATTACCTCACGTAGTGGTATGACCATTAAAGAGCCGACTCCTCAACCAATTACTCCTATGGAGGAGGAAATTGAGGAAGAACCCGAGGTGATGGTCGAAAAGGAGCACGTTTCTATCACACAAAGTACCGCTCAAACCACACCAACGGTTGACCCTTTACCAAGTTTGGAACCCGAGAATCCAAAGGCTATGCCTACGTCCCACCCAACACCACCCTTACCTTACCCATCGAGACGTCATAAAGAAAAATTGCAAGATCGTAACAATTACGAATTTGAGCTTTTTATAAAAATGTTTCATGATTTGAATTTTAACATATGTTTCGCCGACGCTTTAATTATGATACTTTGATTTGCCGCCAACTTTAAGAGTATGTTGAACAATAAGGAGAAATTGCAAAAATTTAATCATTGTTCATCGGTTTTTCTTAACAGCGTACCTCAAAAAGTCGGTGATCCCAGTAAATTTTTAATTCCGTGCGGTATCCAAGATATGGAAGAATGCTACTCCTTGGCCGATCTTGGTGCTAGTATCAATTTGATGCCTCTTGAAATATTTATGTCGCTCAATCTTCCTAATCTTACTCCTAAGAAAATGTCTATCGAAGTGGCCGATCATTCTACAATTCTCGCATGTGGAACGGCCGAAGACGTTTTTGTGAAGGTGGGAAAGTTCTACTATCCGGTTGACTTTATCGTAGCCGATACTCCTACGGATCCTGAAGTTCCACTCATTTTAGGTCGTTCATTTTTAGATACGTCGAAAGCGGTCATTGATGTGCATGCTAGAAAAATCACTTTACTCTTCAACGACGAGGAACTTGTTATAGACGCACTTCAAAACTCTAAACTTTCTCACGTTTATTCTATCGCGACGTTGAACCATGTTGATTTAATCGATGTCGTTTGCGTGGAATTTTCGCAACAAATTTTAGGTTTTGTCGATGAAGCAAATAGTGGCAATCCCACTATTCTCGATCCAATCCTTGATAATTCGACACCTTCTTTCACTCTATCCGAAGGAGGTGGTTTCACTTTAGAATAATTCGACATTCCTCGAACTTCTAACGAAGACCTTGACGACAATGAGGACTTCTCCAATATCAAGAATTTCCTAAACGACTTTCCATTTCCTCCGCCGGTGGAGGTTATGAGTATTGAACCAAAATCTTCAATCGAGGAACCACCAACCCTAGAATTGAAAGATCTTCCTCCTCACCTCGAATACGTATTCTTGGAAGGAGACAATAAGTTGTCGGTTACTATTGTGAAAGATCTTTCGGATGATGAAAAAACTGCACTTATCGATGTCTTGAAGGCTCACAAAGGGCAATTGCGTGGAAACTTTCTGACATTAAGGGTATCGACCCTAAATTTTGTACACACAAAATTTTAATGGAGGTAGACTACAAACCCGCAATCCATTGTCAAAGAGGGGTAAACCCCAAAATTCATGACGTCATAAAAAAAGAAGTTCTTAAACTACTTGGCGCGGGATGATTTACCCTATATCCGATAGCCCTTGGGTGAGCCCAATCCATTGTGTCCCTAAAAAGGGAGGAATGACCGTTGTGCCAAACGATGACAACAAGTTAATTTCAACTCGACTCGTGACCGGTTGGAGGGTGTGTATTGACTATCGTAAGTTAAATGACGCCACTCGTAAAGACCATTTTCCCTTGCCCTTCATGGATCAAATGATGGAGAGACTTGCGGGAAACGATTTCTATTGCTTTTTAGATGGTTTTTCCGGTTACTTTCAAATCCCCATCGATCTTCGTGATAAAAAATACGTTTACGTATCCATATGGAACGTTTGCCTATCGTAGAATGCTATTCGGACTTTGTAATGCACCAGGATCCTTTCAAAGGTGCATGATGGCTATTTTTCATGACATGATCGAGAAGACAGTGGAAGTTTTCCTGGATGACTTTTCGGTGTTTGGTAGTTCGTTCACGTCGTGTTTATACAACTTAGACAAAATGTTAAAACGTTGTGAAGAAACCAACCTTGTGCTCAATTGGGAAAAATGTTATTTCATGTGTAAAGAGGGAATCGTCTTAGGGCACAAGGTCTCGAAAGCGGGGATTGAGGTAGACAAAGCTAAAATAGACGTCATCGCCAAATTACCTCATCCCAAAACCGGCAAGGGAGTTAGGAGTTTCCTTGGCCACGTAGGCTTTTATCGTCGCTTCATCAAAGACTTTTCAAAGATATCTCGACCCATTACACACCTTCTTGAAAAAGATGCCCCTTTCATCTTTAACGAAGATTGTGTTCGAGCCTTTGAAATTATTAAAAGGAAACTAATCGAAGCTCCCATTCTTGTTGCTCCAAATTAGAATCTCCCCTTTGAACTATGTGTGATGCTAGTGATTACGCTATTGGGGTCGTTTTGGGGCAACGTCATAATAAGCATTTCTTGCCTATTCACTATGCTAGTAAGACGATGACCGAGGCTCAACTTAAATACACCACAACGGAAAAATAATTACTTTCCGTGGTATATGCATTTGAGAAATTCCGACCTTATCTCGTCTTGACTAAAAGCATAGTGTATACGGATCATTCGGCCATCAAGTATCTCTTTGCTAAACTTGATGCTAAGTCGCTATTGCTTCGTTGGATTCTCCTCCTACAAGAATTTGATGTCACCATACTTGACAAAAAAGGAGCCGAGAATCTTGCGGCCGATCATCTATCTTGTTTGGAAGATCCTTACCAAAGTGTTCACGAGAACAAAAAAATCACCGAAACATTTCCTCTCGAGACACTTGGTGTAGTGAATTCTAAGAAAGATTCTTCTACCTCATGGTTTGCGGACATCGCAAATTACCATGCGGGCAACTTCATCATTAAGGGTATGACGACACAACAAAGACGAAAATTCTTTCGTAACGTCAAGTTCTACTTTTGGTACGAACCATATCTTTTTCGGACTTGTGCGGATCAAATTATTCGACGTTGTATGTTTGGCACCAAAGCTACTAATATACTTAGAGCTTGTCACGAGAGACCCACGGGTGGTCACCATGGTGCTAATCTCACGGCGAAGAAGGTCTTTGATGCCGGTTTCTTTTGGCCTACTATTTACCGAGATTCACACGCGTATCAAGTCGTGTGACTCGTGCCAACGTCAAGGAAAAGCCTCACAAAACAATGAAATGCCACAAAATATCATCCAAGTGTGTAAGATCTTTGAAGTTTAGGGCATTGATTTTATGGGGCCGTTCCCATCATCTCGTGGTAATAAGTACATCCTTGTCGCCGTTGACTACCTATCTAAGTGGGTGGAAGCTAAGGCTTTACCCACGAACGATGCTCGTGTGGTAGTCAAGTTCTTGAAACAATTATTCTCTCGGTTTGGAACCCCTCGTGCAATCATAAGTGATCGTGGAACCCATTTTGTAACGACCAATTTGATAAGGTTCTAAAGAAATATGGGGTTACACATCATCTTTCTACGGCTTATCACCCGCAAACGAGTGGACAAGTCGAGGTTTTAAACCGAGCTTTGAAAAGGATTTTAGAGAGGTCGATAGGAGAGAACTGAAATCTTGGTCGGATAAGCTTGACGATGCTTTATGGGCCTTTCGTGCCGCTCATAAGATGCCCATTGGGTGCATTCCTTATAAGCTTGTGTATGGGAAGAATTTTCAATTTCCAATTGAACTCGAACACAAAGCTTATTAGGCCCTAAAGCATTGCAATGATGATATTGAGACCGCGGGAAAACACCGGAAAATGCAATTGAATGAATTGGATGAATTAAGAGACATTTCTTATGAAAATTCATTGATTTACAAAGAGAAAACTAAAAAGTTTCATGATTCTAAAATTAAAACCGGGTTTTTAACGTTAGGGATCAAGTGTTGCTTTTTAACTTGAGATTGAAAATATTTTCCGATAAATTGAAATCCCGTTGGTCCAGACCGTTCACCATCACCCAAGTATTTCCTTATGGGACCATCGAGCTAGCTCAAAATGTTGGTCCTAATTTCAAGGTGAATGGTCATAGGGTTAAGCACTACTTTGGTGGGGAAGTCCCTTCTTTGGACGACCTCGACCAAGTCACCTTCCCTAATGATAATTAGTATTGAGGGGATCGAGTCGAGCTCATGACTTGGTAATAAAAAATGAGGTGCCTCGTGGGGGAGATCCCATGCTTATCCATGTACATGTTATTACTTTCTAATGTAGTTTAATGTGAGGGGATTTGTGCCCTTCCAATATTTGTTTCGTGGTTGTTTGTGAATTGTGGTTATTTAGATCATCATCTTCATGATTGGAGCCTCTCGTGTTTGTTTTACGTGAGCCTTGATCGTTTTCTTGAAGAATTTTTCAATATCCAAATGATATATCCTTGATTTTTCTAACCTTAGGTCTTTTAGCACTCTTCATAAACGGCTATAGATTTAATGGTTCCACCCTTTCCATGTTAGATTAAGCATTCGACTTCGTCTCTAGTATGGGGGTATACCACCCTTAGACTCGAAACATTGAGGACAATGTTTAACTTTAGTATGGGGGTGAATAGATACTTGCCTTGCTACGCCTTCACTCTTTCCAAAGTTTATCTTTTTTTATCGTTTTGTTACAAATAAGGCTAAAAATGGCCAAATTTTAAAAAAATTCCTCGTATTTTCATAAGTGTTTTAAGACACGAATGTAGGTTTTCCGATGGCGAGAATAAGAGTAAATTTTTACTCGGCCGTGTTATTACACTAGCTAAGATTCCTTAACTATAATTAGGCTAAGTCTCTTAAATGAGGACGAGAAATGATAGAGCCAATTATAAGTTACGTAATCTTTCACAATCTCATGTGTGGTAATTATTAGCTTTTTCTCCCAACGCTTGTAAATAAATAAATGCAATAAGTAAGGTCGTACGATTTAAAAGATTAATTAGCTTCTAGCCTAAGATCGTTTAAAAGTTACTCGTGATTAAATAGAGTTCATAGCCAAGGCATAACTTATTGAAATGGGACGCGAAGATTGGCGAACAAAAAAGGCCCTAACAAAGCATGAGGATTCCCCTTTATTGCTAAAGATCCAAGATGATATGAAGAATCATTATTCCAAAAATCTATATGAAGGATCAAGACACACGATGAAAAGCAATTAACTCCCAAAAAGGTTGCGGAAAAGTCTATCCAAAAGGCCCTAACAAGGCATGAGGATAAATAGATCCAAGTCCTATAAGGAGGCGGATCGTTGTATATCAAAATCCTAAATAAAGACAAAGGAAAAATGAAGAAGTCGTGGTCAACGTCTGAAGTATCTCTCGAAGTACTCTATATATGAAGAGAAGACCATAATTTCAAGATCGTCTCTCAAGATTTGAAGTTTGAAGTACATGCCAAATATCGGTCCGAGAAAGGTCTCAAATCGTGAAACAAGTTATGCCAAGATATGAACTTAAGGAGATTACGAGAAGCTGTTTTAAAAGATCGTGTCCTTTAGCTAACTATTAATTAAATCATCCTACTTTATTTTCTCCCTTAATAAATATCGAAATAAGTCAAATGTATTCTTGAGATCATTAAGACAAAATAAAATATAAGAGATACACCTTAGGAATAAGGGAGTCTAAGTACGTAATTAACGCTCATGAGTAATGTTTGTTTTACTAACTTATAATAACAATGATCTCATTACACGCTTAGCATGAAATTGGGTGAAAATCGAGGACGACGAAATTATTTCTAAAAAAGCATTCACATGTTCTTGTTCTATGAACCTAAACGTCCCATTTTACAATAAAAATCCTACATTATGTCTAAAACACACGTAGTAGTAGTGTAGTAAGTTTGCGTTTAAATAAAAGTCGATAAAATGAATTTTTGAGGTGCTAAGATACTTTATTCTAGCATTGCGTGAGGGCACGACAATGGTTTAGTATGATGGAGTGATGAGACTGCTTTTATACATGGTCTCATCGTCCAAAACGGGCTTAAAACGACGAAAATATCATAAAATGTGCCATATATATGCTTGTGTTTGTTCAATGTGTATTTTAGGTACGGATATCGAAAAAATTACAAAATATCACAAGAATCAAGCAAAAATGAACATGAGAAACGAAGCCGCACAATGAATCGGACCTAAGTGTTGAATTTCCAAGAAAGTCCTTGAAGAATGAAGATTTGGCAACTTTAATCCCTCAAGAAATGAAGACTTGTCACTTTTAGTCCTCCTAAATACAAATATTCAAGAAACGACCTTCAATTTCAAGATATGACAAGTTCAACCCTTAAAGATTCAAAGAAAGTGCAAAATATATCCTTCGAATACTTTTTGAAAAGTATTTGTGGCACAAGTGGAAAAAGATAAACTTCAATACAAAGGGAAGTTGTGTTTAAGCTAGCCAAACTTGGAATGCAAAGTTTTTGTAAGTAAGGGGACCTTTTCTGTCAAACACCCAAACTCATACCACCAATGTTACTACGACACGTCACTGGCCACTTCACCAAGCCCACTAACCCATGTGTATGTTGTTTAATCAATCTTTTTTAAAACGTATGTTGTAAAAAAGGGCGGTTAACAAATATTTTCTCAAATCCAAATCAAAACACCTCATTCATACACATAAACCCTAAAATCCCAGATACTTACTTAGCTTGAATTAGACTAATTAATTTGGGGGGTTTGGTCATTTATCATCACATCACCAAACCCACATACCCAGAAACCTGACACGTGGTCTTGGTCCCCCCCTTCCCAGCTCATATAGTTACTACCTTCCTAGAATGATTGACCAAACCAAAGGTTGTCATGGGATTACTTGTTCAATACTCGAATCCAACGGATGGAAGGCTTCAAGTACTCTGCATCAATCATATGTTCTCCAAGAAGCAAATTCAAAATCAGCATATTCTGATTTTGATCCGAATTTTACAAGGGCAACATTAGAAAATTGCTAGTTAGGGTTTTAGTTTCGTTTTTTATTCTAGAAGCTTGTAGCCACATTATATAAGGCAAGTAGGGTTCATTAGTTTACTTGTCTCATATTTTTAAAAAATATATAGTAATACCTTTTTATTTTTGAATGAAAGTTGGTTTTATTTTGAAAGAACTCTGAGTACCATATATTTTTTTTATCCAAGTTTTTTTACTTTTAGTTCAAGTTTTTGTGGAATGAAATTTTTTAAGAAAATAAGTCTGGTTTATAATTATTACTGTTCAACGTTGTTAATTCTCAGCAGGTTTGTGGATGCTTGTACTTGTTCACGCTAGTACATAAGCTCAACATTCGAGAGCATGGATTGTATGTTCTCGAGGTTTGTTTAGTTTTCTTCTTTTTTTCATTCTCTTTATAATTTCTGTCCAAAATATGCGCATATGATTTTGTGTTTGTGTTGTTGCTTGATGGAATTTGTTGTTTGAATGCGCCTTGATAACATCAGATTGATAGTTTGCTTGCGAGTAGGATTGATAAAGAATAGCCTTTGATAAATCAGCTTAACTAAGCTTATACGTAGGTTGTTTGGGACGGTTGGTTTAGGGTAGGGAAACCAACTCCTTACCTTAACTTAGCTCTGCACCCTCTTGGTAGTTTAGATTTGTTGATTTTGACAAAAGTTTTGGTGGTTTCCCAATAAAATCTTGTTTTCCAAATTTGTTAGAAATATTTGTCTAGAGTTTAGGAATGTGAGTTTTCTGTTTACAAGTACCATAGGCCTTTAAATGTTAGACTTTGATGGTAAGTGGTGCTTTTGTTTCTTCCATGTATGGATGTTAAAATGTTTGGGTTACTTTGTGAGGATAACTTGTTCAACAAATGCTAAGTTTTTCATCAAAACAGCCATTAAGCAAACAGTGATGTATTTTGGGTTTTGATTTTTGAGTCAATTATTCAAATCTTGTAGACTGATAAGATACAAGTTGTTTTAGGATTATATAGTGTTTGTTCATCATTTGGGAGCCTTTTGAGGGCCATGGCTTATCTAGAGTTTCACCAAAGTGCTTAGTTCAAGTTTCTGGCTGAGAAAGTGATTTTTAGATATATGATATAGGGGATTGCTATCTGCTTATGAACTGCTGATGTCTGTGCTCATTTCGTTGCTTTTGTGTGGCTTAGAATTATTTGGTTTTCATCTTTATATTATGTCTTACAATTTAAAATAAAATAAAATGCATGTTGCTTATTTTCTGTCTTAATATAAGCAGTAGGTGGTAAATTTGGCGTTATCGTTGCTGATAGATGTTGTTTATGGCTACTTTATCTTTGTTTTATGCTACCCAGTGGTTTTGAGTTAGTACATTAGGCTAGTGTTCTCTAAGGCTTAAAATTTGGCCATAGATTTGGCCTTTGGTTGACCAAATTTGTTGCATAAGGCACCAGCAGCTTTTAGGAGATCAAAGGTAGTTCTTTTTTTTGCCTTGATTATTGTCATACAAGTAGTGTAAGTGTAGGTTTCTTTGAGACATTTTCAGCTTATTTGTGGATTGTGGATAAGCTAGATATTGGCGTGGAAACAACCTTCGAGCACCTTTTAGTTTTCCACTGTTCCGTTACTCAATCTTATTTTTATATGTGCTTGAATCTGTTTTAAAAGTTTGATTGTGCTTTGGAATTCGTTATTATTGATTATAAAAGGCTCAACTAGCCAATATGCTTGTGGGTTGTTTGGTTAAACCACACAGCAAACCATATAAAAAAAGAGCAACCAATGGAAAAGTTCCCATTGTGCACATAAGCTCAGATCTATAGGCGTGATACGTGTCTTTGATTGGTGTTTGTGTGCCTGTGCAAACCCAACAACAATTAAAAAAAGGTAACCAAAAAGTAATAGTTGGCCTGCTTTGTTCATCACAGTGTAATTATGTGTGTGATTCATATTACATTTGGTGTTTTGGTTTGTGTTCGTGCATCGTGAACACCAAGAAAACCCATAGAGAACACAAGCAAAAAGAGTAAAAAAAAGGTCGGGGTGCCTAATTGCATCAGCAAAACCAAAAGCTAACAGTAAGTAAGACTAAGAAAAAGGAAAGAGTTGTGTTTGTAATCTCGAGTGTTCGCACACAGTTACCAAAAGTTGGTTCTTCAATCGTGCTTAATCATTGTGTTGTGGTGTCTTGTGTTTGAGTTTTAGGTTATAAGTCACTGTGTATCCAGGAAGCCAAGTAAAAGAAGAAAAAGTAAAAATATGGGGTTTAGCCAGCCTCGAACCCACGACCTATAGCTCACACACCCATACTCTAAACCATCGCGCCCTAGGAACTTTAATGTCCCTAGGGTGGTTTGTTTGAATCTTATACTATTTTAATTCAGGTTATTCTTTATTAAGTCGTAGTTTATAAGCTGTTTTACAGCTTATTCTTAACAGTTTTTTTTTGTTTTCATTTTTCATCCATTTAGACATAGTTTGAGGATTTTTCTAAAAACAATTAGATTTTTCCCTTAAATTAATTATTTATTAGGAATATATTTAGTTTTTAAATTTAGAAAGTCTTTTTAAAATAGATAAAAGTATTTTAAAATTTTCAAAAAATAGTTTTTAGCTTTTAATTAACATAATTTAGGTATACATCATTAAAAAAATTCAATTTGACTTTTATTTAATTTTATTTATTTTTGAGTGTTTAATTATGCTTTCAAATTAATATAAATTAAATATTTTTGGAAATTTTAGTTTTTGTGTTTACCTTATTTACATTTTTTAGGAATTAAAATAAAATTTTGGTAAGTTTTGGTTAACTTCTGTTTTTCGTCACGTTTTACGAGGTTACATTTTTTCCGTCATAGTGTAATTTGTAGCGGAATCTGTCATTTTCTTTCTTTCCCTTTTTTTCTCATCAATATTAAATCTCAAATTTTACAAGTTTAACACACACATTAATCCTCCTCGAGAACGAACTCACAACAAGGGTCATAAGTGTTAGTTTTCCTAAACGTACACTTACTACTTACCGCTTTTACGTTGTTTTTCCTAAAGCACGTATTCATACTACTAACACGTATCTTTCTTTTTTTCGTTCTTGGTTCAGTGGTTGAACCAACAGTAAGAACATTCATGCTTCATCATATTCTTCCAAAATAGCCAGAAAGTAGGCCTCAACAACACTTGGTTTGAACAAAACCAAAATCGGTACGTGCTTGAACCCTTTATGGAATTTTATTTGAAAAATTGCTGTGTGTATATGATTCTTGCTTTAGATACTTAATTTTTCTATCTTCCTGTTCAAATTGAGCTTTTGTGGGATCACTGAGTGTTTTTTATTAGCTTAGAATTATTTGTAGTTGTTTAGTATTAAAAGTCTTTGTTAAAAACTCATTTTGTCAATTATATAGGGTGTTTGGCATTACTTGTATCCTGCTATTGGTGACACAGTGGTAATATTTGACGTTTTCATTGTTTACTTCAAGGTTTGTAGTGTAGAAGTTTAAGTTAGGCGTCTACGTGTTTTTCTGTCTAAACAGCAAAAATCACATCAGTGGGCTTTATTGCTTTGATTTTAAATTTTTTGTGGTTAAATCTTGGCCACAATTAGGTGTAGGATTAGATTTAAGTTTGAATAATATTGGTTTTAAGGTAAAGGGGATTTAGCCTTGTTTCTGCGTGCACAAACACACGAGCAGACTTAGGATTTTCATTTTCTAGTTTTGTGGCTTGGAGTTGGGTGCATAGATTTACTATAGAATACGGTAGGCTCTCATTTTCTGGTAAGTGGAGATTGTTTGGATCTATTGGTTCAAAATATCTACAAGTTCACTGTCTTACCATTCTAGACCACCATGCATCTTTTTCTTTTTCATCCTATTCATGTGATTAGGGGCTAGAATGGTGCATGAAATTTGATAATTTTCTAGATGTTAGTATAATCTAGGTTTGGGTAGTCACTGATATAGCCTTAGGATATCGCATACACCTCTTTTGCCCAACTGTCCTTATCAGCAGGGTTAAGTGGGTTTCTTTTGTGAATTTTTGGTTTGAAATTAGGTTCATTGGTTAGCTTATAAGTTAGGATAGGTCTAGGATGGCTGGGATCTAGAGTTTGTAAGTTTTTGGTAGCCGTACGTGCCTTTAAATCAGTATATTACAATCTAGAACCAACTGACCTCTTTCTTTGCCCATTATTTGTTAACATTCTGCTGTTCGTACTTGATTTGGTGATTATGTGAATTGACATTGTGTGTTTTCTTGTTGTGTCTTGACTCCCCACACCTCAATTGGTGTGGGGGTGTCGTCTGTGCCCAACAACAACTCACTCCCTTAAACCAGGCATCCATTTAACCCCCAAAAGCTAAACTAAGAACAAGTAAAAAGGAAAAGTTAAGTCTATGAGTTTGAGGGTCAAAATTCATTCTTAAATCCAAGTTATTTTGTTTAGTGTTAATGTTTTTGTAGTGTAGAATTATTGTTCTTCAAATGGTAAAAAGTAAAAAAAAAAAAAAAAGCAAAAACCCGACCTAGCCTGGACTCGAACCCCTGACCCCTCGTCGGGGGACTAGGAGGCTTACCAGTGATCTAGGTGGTTTTCTCTGTCATAACTTCCCACCATTATATATTTAAGGGGTAATTTGTTTGCTTATTATTAAAGCAATTCGAGTTTAATAAGCTAAACTCCAGCTTATTGGGTTATGGTTTTTGAGTATTTCCATTTTCTTTAGTTTCTTTTTCAATTTAGGATTTTTTAGAAGTAAGATCCATTTTTTTAACTTTATTTATTTATTTATTAGAATTATTTTAAAGTTTGAATTTTGAAAAATAGTTTAAAAATAGTGAACAGTAGTTCAAATTTTTAGAAAAATATTTTTAGACTTTATTTAATATAATCTAGGTTTACGTAACTTAAATTTTGTATTTTGACTTTTATTAATTTTATTTATTTTTAGGTTGTTGATAAAAAGTTGGATGATCCCTGCTTAATCCGAAATAGGCTTAATCCGGATGGGTTGGACTCCGGCTCTTGCACCAAGTAAATATCTTGCTGAGACCCTGCACACTAAAACAACACGTGTTAAACTTACCGGGGAACGTATCCCACTATTAGACTCCGGCGTGAGAGTAAGTAATCGATTTAGGGTTATGAATGTATTGTAGATTGAGAGTATGAAGAATGTGATACCTTTGTGGAACCCTGGGGGTTCCTTATATAGGCGGTGAAACCCTAATGGGCTGTCACCGATGCTTCGGCCCCAAGCAAAGGATAAGTGTCATAATTAGTTTGATTGTTATCTTCTATTATGGTTATTTTATATCCTCTACTTTAGGGTAAATCCCAATCCTAATAAGATTGTGATTCTGTCTAACCCTTTACCGGTCGTGTCGGGCCGTGGGCTGCATAAACCTATGCGATCATTGTTCATTCGAAGCCCATAAGCTTAAATGACATTTGATCCAACGCATCGGTGATGGGCCAGATGCGGTCAGTACCCGTGGGCCGGGTCCATGACCCGGTTGGGGACTATACGTCATCATGTCCCCCCAATCTAGTTGTTACAAGCCGTAGGCGTAACTTCTAGACTAACCAATGCCCCTAATACCGCCTTTGCAAATAAAGCCGCACCACAAGTCTATCGATCAGGACAATATTAATGTGTGCATTAATTATAGTCATGGTTCGCAAGTTTGACTACAAAAGTGCACCACATGGGCCCACCCTCGAGCTACGTAACACTATGTGAGAGGTGACCCGTGGGGCCCTCTGACATATCAGTTGTGTTAGAAACCCTATCTGTTAGATGGGTGTAGTGGATTACACGTGGCAATCATCCAGGGAACCTTGTAAGTCGAGGCAACCCTATAAAAGGCTTGTGTGTGTGACTGTGCACACACACAGTTCACAACTTCTTCCACCATTGTTATACTTGCTTTTACTCCTTCATTCCTTCTCCTTATACCTCGTCACTCTATTAATTTGTGGCTGGTGGTTAGAAGGAAATTGAAGACACAGGATAGGCTTAAGCAATGGGATGTTGGCCCGTTGGTGGATTTAAGCCTTCTTCGGTGTCCTTTATGTAGTTTGGTGCAGGACTCCCATGACCATCTTTTCTTTGAATGTTCTTATTATGTGCAGGTTTGGTCTAAGGTTCGGACCTTGTGTGGTATGGATAATGTCCCACCTCGTATTGATGATATATTAGCTCATGTTATTTCAATTTCGAATGGGAAATCATGTGTTAGCATTCTTGCTCGTCTTGTGTTGGCTGCTACTGCTTATTTTATTTGGATGGAACGTAATTCAAGAGTATTCAAGAAGAAGCGAATGTCTGTTGATCAGTTATTTCAGATTCTATGTGATACTATTCGCTTGAAGTTGATTTCTTTCTGTTTCAAGAAATTATCTACCAGGTCAAGTTTGTTGCTTGACAAATGGAGGGTGCCGAGCTCAAGATTTGTTCCATGATAGGTGTGTCGGGTGAGTGTTGTACTCTTTTTTCCTTGTCCAAGGTTTTTCCCACTGGGTTTTCTTTGGTAAGGTTTTTTAAGGAGGCAGACTCATTTGGATTCATCCTGCTCCTATCATGCTGGTGTTGGATGCTGAAGAGTGAGCGCGGTTTCATGTTCACATCTTGGTTTTTATCTAGTTTACTGTTTGTCTTCTAGATTCGGTTAGCGCTTTTGATGTTTCATAGTCTTTGTTAACAAGCTGCATGTAGCTTGGTTAATGTGGTATCTCAGCCATATTCCTTTGTATTTAAACGCTTTTTTGGTTAATATATTTACCGGGGTAACCCATTACCAAAAAAATTATATTCCACGGAAATCCACCGTACCAGGTTAGATCACCGCGCCTTTCTACTCATAGTTATAAATCATGGTGAAAGACAACCCCACCATCACGACTGTACTCAACGTGATGGCCTCGGATAAATATATGGAATTTCTTTCAGATTATTATATCCCCGAAAGCGTACACCCTACCTTTCTAGGTGATGGTGAAGCTATTATGGATGCTCCCGCTGGGAAAATAGGTGTATATACGTGTCTATTTGACTCGGCAAACTACCTTATTCCTCTCTCTAAGTTCCTTTTAGATATCCTTAGATATTATGATTTTCATCTATCCAAACTCCACTGTATAGAAGCATGTAAGGTTAACCAGTTTGAGATCTCGTGTCACACTTGTGAGGTAACCCCCACCGTTAGTTTATTTAGGGTTTTTTACGTCCCTCAAATGGTAAATAGGTGGTTGTCATTTAAAAAATGATCCGCGACCGCCCCTATGTGTTATAGGAAAGCTCTAGACACCCTCAAGAAGTGGTATGACCATTACTTCTTTGTACACGCCAAAGTGTTCCCCACAAGTTTTGTTCTCAAAACCAACGTGCGACATGATTATCCACCTCCAACCAATGATTATAGCACCCGGGATGTTAAAACGTTAGACACCCATCGCACTGACTTTCATAAGGACCTCCCGGAGCATTTCTTATGCTTAGTAGTGATAAGTCGTAACTACTTTGGTAGGGACGACAGATATCTGTGCTTTCTGACTGAGCGTAGACAGGGTGGGTGTTTCTTCATATATACATGGATGTATGTTCATATAAATGTTACAATCATGCTTTCAATCATACTAACATACATGTATGCGTATGTCCACAGAGATGAAGCTATTTGGGCTACTACGCTAGGGAGATCCGAACAAAGTCGCGGAGGGATCCCGACCACTACGTGAGGGCGAGCCCCCTCTACTTGTCGCGACTGCCGGCATGACCATCCCTCTTGAAGAAACACCAGAGCCGCAGTCCGGTGACAGGGACCAGTGATAGAGAAATCGCCGTTGGACTTCACCAATGAAGATGGTGGTGAGCTGCTTTTAGAGAACGCCACCGCCCTCCAAGGTGAAAATCAGGGTGAAAACATGGAGCAGCCAACTGACCCATCCATCAACCGTCTATTTGATGATGACGATGAAGAGGAAGTGGCGCAGGATACCGGGACCCCCAGGCAACCCAAACCCACTTCCAGGAAGCGCAAATCCTCAAGGAGGGTTGTTAAAGAAGTTGAGATGGAAGCGGGTGCCTTCAACGCGCCCCGCAAGATGCTAAGGAAGATCACCCCCAATACCAAGAAGGGAGCATCACTACCCTGCCACAAGACAACCCCATGCCCCAACCTGCCAGAACAGAGGAGCAGGTAAATACTATCGTGTGGCAGGCGACGCCGGTGAGTGCAGTAGCTCCCACCATTATGGAACCGATAATAGCTGCGACGTAAGTATCCCCTTTATATCCATTATATTTATTGTGTAGAAAACTTCCAAAAACTTATAAGTGTTGGCTAAATAACAGGGCGGATCCTACGACTGTGGCGCAGGAGAAGGAAGTTGATAAGGAACCCTCCCTCATGATAGTCGTCATTCCACCATCTCCTCCTCCCACTCATGCAGAAGAGCCTCAGCCCGAAGGCCCGGACTCCTGCCTTCGCCCAACCTGGAATTTGTCCAAACTGACAAGGCTAGAGGCAGATTCGGAGTGCTAGGAATTTGTGGACCACTTGACTCCCCCTGCCTTGGCAAAAGACCTTGATGATCTCGAGCACGGAACCCTCCTAGAGAAGTACAATGTTGCCTCGGCGCACCAAATGACTGTTGGTGCGGCCCTGTGATGTCGTCTTAAAGCGGCCTTGGTCCACGTGGAAAGAGCTGATAGAAGAGTTGCCCGCCAAGAAAAAATGGTAGAGAAACATGATCAAACAATATCTACCTTGCAAGCGGATATATCCATGGGGGAAGCAACAATAAAAGAGTAGTCCAGCCACGCTGCTGCCTGGGAATGCCGTATCAAAGAGATGGAGGCCGATGCGCGAATCCTTCGTGACAAGGTAAGTTCCCCATCCTTCCAAATACTCCAATATAAGTAGCTTATGACCATAAAATAACCCATAGTGTTTGTACACACAGGTAGTTACAGTCGAGGCTTCTTCTAAGGCCGTGACCGATCAAGCATCCGCCATTACCGAAGAACTAGAGAAGATTCGTCGTTGGTGAAGGACGAGAAGGCTTTGAAGGAAGAGTTCAGCAAGGACCGGACTGAAATGGAGAGACAAATGGCCGAGGCCCTGGGCAAGGTGGAGCACGAACTGAGCGCACTGGTCACAGATTGTGCTGAAGTGTTGTGCCCCCCACTTCTTACGGCCATTGCTGGTTGTCGACGTACAATCGGTAATGGGCTCGACCCGACAGGCCCATGGCCCACACACACCTTACTTATCCTACAAGAAACCCTAAGCCTATATAAACAGGGGTAGGGGTCTCATTATAAATCAGGTTATCTATCTTAACCATACCACTTTTAGTATATATCGCACCGATACTAACTTGACCGTCAAAGGTGGACCCCGAGGCTCCGACCTCGGGTCCACATCTAACCGGTTTAACTTTGTTTGCATCATTACTCAGCACCCAAGAAGACGATTAACTGCCCAGAAGAGTCGTCGAACCGGCCCAGCCAAACTATGCTTCAACAAGTTGTCGCCATCCGTGGGAACCAGTACAAACTCGGTCTCGTGTTCTCACACTAAGGGAAAGCAAAAATTAATGCGTAAGTTCAGTAATTCTGTAACCCTCGCATCTTTGTTTTTCGTTCTGCCATGAACATACTTGATTTACTAAGTCAATATATGCGTACTGCGACAAGCGACATCACCACTAGTTAATTTGTAAACTCATTTCATACGTTATTCAGTGAACTCGTTTTTTTTTTCTCAAATCTTGTGGCATCTGTGGTCCAATTTGATAAATTTGTTTTTTCCGAATAGACTGGGTTTACAAAAGCAGTACTCCTAATTTTCATATTTTTAAAAATTGATAGAAGAGTATTATTAACATCTTCTAAATTAATTAATGATATCTTTTGCTTCACCCCACCTACATCGGTGATTGAGTTGGTGCGAAGAGGACGTATTGCTATGTGCCGTTATATGAGGCAAATATATTACTAAATAGGTAATATGTTATATATTACTGAGTGGTCGCTATTTATTAACATAGATAAACAACCATTATGTGATTTCCTATTAAATGCGTACAAAATATATTATTAAGTGCGTAAAGAGATATACACAATATTTTTTGCAACTATCTCTTATCTGTGAATATATACCCCATTTGGGTAATTATTTATGCCTTCGTCCATATCGTTTGTACATACATATCTTTTAATTTTGATAAAGGTATATTCTAAAATTTTCAAATTTATAGCAAATATTACGCATATCTTTTTAAATGGATAACACGATATTACCTATATTTTCTGAATTGCTAAAAGATATTACTTATATCTTCTAAAAAATATATTACTAATATTTTTACGTTAATAAAAGATATTACGTATATCTTTTAAATTCGTAAAAAGATATTACATATATCTTTTGATTTGGTTAATTTATTTTCCGTATGATTCACGGTCATTGTAATTTCATTCGCGCTCGTCGCGCGTTTAGGCCTATTTTACTTTTTATTTGCGGTTATGGCATGTCCAGCCGCGCTTGTCTACACGTTTGCGACAAGCCGTGAGTCCACGTAGACTTCCAGGTTGCGGACTCCCATCCTAGCGGTGATTTTCAGACCCGCAATCATTGCTTCATATTCTGCCTCATTATTCGTGGTTGTGAACTTAAAATGCAAGGCGTACGTGAATTCCATGCCTTCCATATTTGTGAGTATGAGGCCAGATCCTGACCTGTCCATGCAAGAAGATCCATCCGTGAAGAAAACCCATGGTTCCCATGGGATCTTTTCCTTATACACCATTGGCTCGTCCTCCTCGGGCTTCTCAATTATGATATCTGCCAAAATTTGGCCTTGATGACTGTCCTTGGTCTATAGGAGATGTTGTATTCCCCCATCAGGACGCTCCACTTCTGTAGTCTTCCTACCACGTCTGGTTTGGAGATCACCTGTTTTATTGGTTGGTCCATGACCACCACTATTGGGTGCGCCTAGAAGTACCGGCGTAACCTTTTTGCGGCATAAACCAACGATAAGACCAATTTCTCCATTGGTGAGTAATTCAGCTCTGGCCTTTGCAGTGATCTGCTTATGAAGTAGACTGGAGTCTGGACTGAATCCCGATCAGTCATGAGAACTGCACTTATTGCTCCATATATAACAGATAAGTACATGATTAGTTCCTCCTTAGGTCGCAGGGCGACTAGCATGGGAAGAGCCGCGAGATGTTGCTTTAGCTGCCCAAATGCTTCCTCCGCCTCTCTTGTCCAGCGAAAGTCTCATTTCTTTAAGCATTTCTTGAGTGTTTTGAATAAAGGAAGTGACTTTTCTGCGGACTTTGATAAGAACCTATTGAGACCGGCCAGCTTTCCATTAAGTGACTGCACCTCTTTGAGTGTCCGAGGGGATGGTTGCTGTATCACGGCGTCCGTCTTCTCCGGACAAGGCTTGATGTCGTTTGGATTAATCATATACCCAAGGAACATACCTTCGGTTCCTCCAAACGTGCATTTTTGGGATTCAGCTTCATGTTTATTTTTCTCAATGTGTCGAATGTCTCTTGGACATCGCGGAGGAGTTCGTCCTCCGTATGGCTTTTAATAACCAAGTCGTCCACGTAGACTTCAAGGTTACGGCCTATCTGTGAGTCGAAGGCTTTATCCACAAGTCGTTGATATGTCGCACCTGTGTTCTTGAGTCCAAACGGCATTTTAGTGTAACAATATACGCCCTGAGTGATATGGAACACCGTTTTCTCCTCGTCTTCCTCCGCCATCTGGATCTGATGGTATCCTTTATATGCGTCCAAGAAACATTTAAAAGAGTACCCGCATAAGGATTCCACCTTCCAATCGATTTTTGGTAGCGGATAACAATCTTGTGGGCAAGCTTTGTTTAAGTCTGTGAAGTCCACACACATGCGCCAGCTTCCCTCATGCTTCTTAACCATGACCGGATTAGAGAGCTACTCATTGTAATAGACCTCGCGCATAATTTCTACGTCTACCAGCTTCCGTACCTCGTCCAGTATTACCTGGCTGCGTTCTGGTGCTTGACCGCGCTTCTTTTGTTTAACAGGGGGGATATCCAGGCCGGATTTGAAGCTTATGTCATGCTATTAAATGTGGTATGCCCGTCATATGCTTCGGCTCCCATGCGAATATATCAAGGTTTGCTTTTAGGGGAGAGCACATGGCCTTCTTCCCTTTTTCGGAGAGCGTTCCCCCGATAGCTACCTCTTGTTCCGGGTATTCAGGGTGGATTACCACCTTCCAATTGGGGGGAAAGTCAAGTCACTCATCGCCAGCTTTGTCAAGTTCTATATCAAGCAGGTACCAAGAGGCGATAACAAGAAGGCGGATGCTCTTAGCAAAATCGCGTCTACAAGTTTTTCCCATCTATCTAAGAAAGTGTTGACGAGGAGAGGAGGTCGCAACCATAGTTGACGAGGAGGGGCCCACATGGATGACCCCGATCATAAACTATTTGACAGACGAAACCCTTCCTGAGGACGAAATAGAGGCGCGTCGTGTCAAAAGGAAGTCACAACACTTCGAACTCCGAGATGGTGTCTTATACAAGCGATCCTTCCTATATCCGTGGTTGCGATGTGTTAGACCACGCCAAGCTAGTTATGTGAATAGTGAAATTCATGAAGGGTCGTGCGGCATGCACGCCGGCCCCAGATCATTAGTAGCACGGGCTTTACGTAAAGGATACTATTGGCCAACTATGCATCAGGATGCACGAGATATGATTCTTAAATGCAACGATTTCCATGTGCACATGCCAGTACCGCGGCATCCACAACAAGAGCTAACACCCATCACATCCCCATGGTTATTCTACAAGTGGGGAATTGAGACAGCAGGTCCTTTTCCTGTCGCTGTCGGAGGCGTTAACTTCTGGATCGTGGCTATGGACTACTACACTCGCTGGATAGAAGCTAAGGCGGTCGCAACAATCATGGGCAAACACGTAAAAAAGTTTGTTTGGGAAAATATTGTATGTCGTTTTGGTTTGCCAGGGGAGATCATCTCGGATAACGGGAAGTAGTTTGCGAACAATCCGTTCAAAGATTGGTTGCGCGACGTTGAACATCAAACGGCGCTCCGCGTCAGTTAAATACCCACAAACTAATGGTCTAGTGAAGCGGGCGAATAGAAGCCTAGGTGAAGGAATAAAGGCGCGCTTAGATAAAAGAAGCGCCAAATGGGTGGACGAACTGCCACATGTCCTATGGGCGCATAGGACAATGATCAAAACAGCTAATGGGGACACTCCATTTGCGCTGGCTTATGGAACCGAGGCTGTTATCCCAACAAAAAATTGGGATGCCAACAATCCGCACGGCGGAAGTTAACGTCGTCACAAACGATAAGCAACTCCGGGTCAATCTAGACTTGTTAGAGGAGAAGGGAGAGATAGCAGCTATCAGCGAAGCTAAGTCTAAGGAACGGATGGAATATTATTACGATTCCAAAGTCAAGGGTGTTTCCTTTCGACCGGGGGATTTTGTCTATCGTGCTAATGAGGCAAGTCGTGCGAAGAACACGAGAAAACTTGGTCCAAAGTGGGAAGGCCCGTATGAGGTCACGGAAGCTTTGGGGCTAGACGCGTACAAGTTGCATGATATGGATGGCCGTGACTTGGATCGTACATGGAATATTTGCAACCTTAAAAGATGCTATCTTTGAAAGGCTACGACCTCCACATGGACACTTCGCTGACAACAACTTCAATAAAGATCCATGTATTTTTTTTCCTTTTTTTTCTAGGTTCTATTTGTCTTAGGATTTTAATTATGTCAAAAAATCGTAACCGTTATAATAAAATGCCGTGGTGCCTAGCTAGCTCCGCGGCTTGTTCTTGTGCAAATTATTGTCTTATGTGTCCTTAGAATTATTTTTATTCTCTTATGTGTTATTTCTTATTCATATGCATTCATTCAGCCGTACATTTACTATTCTCTCCCAGGCGGAGTAAGAGGATTAAGTGAACCTAATAATTCAACTTGTCCCATAAGAGGGATGCAACGCCCGTGACGTGGATAATGTATCCTTACTAGACACCTTATTTACAAGACGTTGTAATAAGTTCCCATATGCCTACTTACATAGTGCCGGACATGATAAAGACACACAGTGCACGTCTAGCAAATTATAGACTTAGTTTTATTCTTAACCAGCCGTGACACGTCATGCAAACAGATACAAGATATCTAAGAATATATACAAGTTTCAAATATACAAACAAAAGTCGCCGTGATCACCACAAACATATATCTTCATAAATATTCTAAGCGTTTAAACATGGAATTACAAATTAAAGTCGTGGACATCCACGGACGAATATAAAGAAGGCAGGAACTCCCCTACTTGTTTCTTACCTTCGGCTATCAATGCACGAAGTACCTCACCACGAGCCTCCTTCCCGCTACGCGCCATGGCTTGGTTGGCCTCCAACGCCTCACTCAACGTCCTCTCACCCTTCACGACCTTTAAGTTCGCATCATAAATTGGAAGGGTGAGCTGGTTGGGGTCTGGTATAATATGGGCCTGAGGATCCGCTTCGCTTTCAGACCCGGCGTCTGGACGAAGCTTCGCCATGATATCCTCATTGGTGGCGTCCTTCATAGCTTCGAGGTCAGAGAAGAAAGGGTACTCCATGTCCCCCCAGAACGCCCATGGATGCAGTCATCTTTGCCTCAGCCCCAAGGTTGTAGTAGACATGCTTGGTGATGTCTTAATTGTTGCTTATTAACTCGACAACCTTAGTCAAGCCTTCATATCTGCCGCGGTCAATGCCATCTGACACGACATCAGCAAAAGACTGTACGAACTACGACGCCTCCATCACTCTCATCACTGCCAGGCGCGTCCCTTGGCCCACCATCCACCTACGAACAGTGTTGAAGCATAGTTTTGCTGGCCCTGTTCGACGACTCTTCTGGGCCGTTAATCGTCTTCCCGGGTGCTGAGTAAAGCTACAAACAAAGACAAATCAGTTAGACGTGGACCCGAGGCCGGATCCCCGGGGTCCACCTCCGACGATCAAGTTAGTATCGGTGCGATATATACAATGGTTAAGAGAGATAACCTGATTTATAATGAGACCCCTACCCCTGTTTATATAGGCTTAGGGTTTCTTGTAGGATAAGTAAGGTGTGTGTGGGTCGTGAGCTTGTCGGGCCGAGCCCATTACCGACTGTACGTTGACATGTCCCCCAGTCTAGTATGATATGGTCCATGATCATGTTATGCTGACTCGTTCGTGTATCATGCTGACTAAACAACCGCGTGCGGCTTGCTGCTAGGACATCCTCGTGGGTTGTCTGTAACATATGGCTCCACTCGTAATGGGCTACATTTAGCAAAAATATGATGGTTTGGGGTTACGAATAGTGAGTGTAGCCACTATACGTCATCATGTCCCCCTAGTCTAGTATGCGAGGTCGTCACCAAGGTTACTAGACTTTTACATAACAGATACTTGTGAGCATATCCACGATGAAAGAAATGATAAAACACATATACGTAAGATGGGTGATTGTGCTCGAATGCTTGGTTTCCCGTGAGTAGATGGTAAGGACCCCGTAAGAAGAAAGCGTGTTCTATAGCCGGGGTAACACTGGCATTGGCAAGGTATCATTCTTATTCATCTTCAACGTGAGGATGATAAGAAGGTATTGTGAAGGTGGAGGTGGAACCCGTATGCTGCATCGTAAACATTTGAAGGCGTACTTCTTATACCCACTAATGATGCAGCATAGTGCGAATATTGCATTCGGCATAAGGCCAACAGAACATGTACTTCTGTGGCAAGGTGATGCGGATGATACATCCGTCTTGCGGCCACGACATACGATAATGACTTCAAAAAATTTGTCACGGTTTTTCCTAAACTAAACATAGTTGATCAGGCTTCGCCTAAATAAGGTCCAACAATGCAAATTTGGAAAAATCACTTTTTTTTTTGGGTAAAGGGGATAAACCCCGGTAAAATATATTACACCAAAAAATATCAGTTAAGTACAATGGAATGTGACTGAGTGCCACATTAACCTCAAGCATAAGCTTGAACGACCTCTACTCATATGGAAAAATCACTTTGTTTCCGGGTAAAGTAATTCTCCGCGGAAGACGTACTTCTGTTGCAAAGATATGAGCCAACGGAAGACGTACTTCCGCGGTAAAAGAATGAGCAAGTGGAAGGAGTACTTCCACGACAAAGGATAATTAGCCAACAAAAGAATTACTTTCGTGGCGAAAATAATGAGCAAGTGGAAGGAGTACTTCCACAGCGAAGGATAATGAGCCAACAAAAGAATTACTTTCGTGGCAAAAATAATGAGCCGATGGAAGGAGTACTACAACGGTGAGGAAAATGAGCCAACGGAGGAATGACTTTCGTGACGAAAAAAATGAGCAAGTGGAAGGAGTACTTCCGCGGCGAAGGATAATGAGCCAACGAAAGAATTACCTTCGTGGCGAAAATAATGAGCCAGTGGAAGGAGTACTTCCACGGCGAAGGATAATGAGCCAACGAAAGAATTACTTTCGTGGCGAAAATAATGAGCAAGTGAAAGGAGTACTTCCACGGCGAAGGATAATGAGCTAACGAAAGAATTACTTTCGTGGCAAAAATAATGAGCCGATGGAAGGAGTACTACCACTGCAAGGACAATGAGCCAACAGAAGGAGTACTTCGGTGGTGAAAAGAATGAGCCAGTGGAAGGAGTACTACCACGGCGAAAGATAATGAGCACGTGGAAGAGTACTTCCACGGCGAATGATAATGAGCAGGTGAAAGTGTACTTCAACGACGAATGATAATGAGCACGTGGAAGGAATACTTCCATGGCGAATGATAAGGAGCACGTGGAAGAATACTTCCACGACAAAAGATAATGAGCCCGTGGAAGAGTACTTCCACGGTGAAAGATAATGAGCACGTGGAAGAGTATTTCCATGGCGAATGATAATGAGCACGTGGAAGGATACTTCCACGGCGAAAGATAATGAGCCCATGGAAGAGTACTTCCACGGCGAAAGATAATAAGGACGTCGAAGAGTACTTCCACGGAGAGTGATAATGAGCACGTGGAAGGAATACTTCCACGGCGAATGATAAGGAGCACGTGGAAGAATACTTCCACGGCGAAAGATAATGAGCCCGTGGAAGAGTACTTCCACGGCGAAAGATAATGAGCACGTAGAAGAGTACTTCCATGACGAATGATAATGAGCACGTGGAAGGATACTTCCACGGCGAAAGATAATGAGCCCGTGGAAGAGTACTTCCACGGCGAAAGATAATATGCACGTGGAAGAGTACTTCGACGGCGAATGATAATGAGCACGTGGAAGGAATACTTCCACGGCGAATGATAAGGAGCACGTGGAAGAATACTTTCACGGCGAAAGATAATGAGCCCGTGGAAGAGTATTTCCACTGCGAAAGATAATGAGCACGTGGAAGAGTACTTCCACGGCGAATGATAATGAGCACGTGGAAGGATACTTCCACGGTGACATAAAGCATCCTTCAAGACCATTACTGCTCTCAGCCTTATAACTGAACCATTGCAGCTACTACACATGGATTTATTTGGTCCTACCTCTATTAGGAGCATTGACCACAAACAATTCTGCCTTATGGTAACTGATGGGTATAGCAGGTTCACGTGGGTTTTCTTCATGGCTGCCAAGAGTGAGACCTACTCAATTCTCAAGGACTTTATTACACTTATTGAGAATCAGTTGTCCAAGAAGGTTAAAGGTATTCGATGTGATAATGGAATGGAATTTAAAAATGCAGACCTCATAGCACTTTGTAATTATAAAGGCATCAAAAGAGATTATAGTGCAGCAAGAACTCCTCAACAGAATGGCGTGGCAGAAAGAAAGAACAGGACTCTAATAGAAGCTGCGAGAACAATGCTTGCCGATTCCAAGCTTCTAACCATGTTCTGGACAGAAGCTGTAAATACTGCAAGTTATGTTTTGAATAGAGTTTCTATTACTAATCCTCACAAGAAGACTCCCTATGAGCTACTCACAGCTAAAGTACCTAACATTGCTCATTTGAAGCCATTCGGGTATCCTGTCACCATTCTGAATACTAGTGACTATTTGGGCAAATTTGATGGCAAGGCAGATGAAGGATACATTGTGGGATATTCAGCTCACTCTCGGGCTTATCGTGTCTACAATCTCCAAGCCAAGCGGGTAATTGAAACTATAAATCTCAGGTATTTTGAGGAGAAGTCAAATATACAAGGCAAGGGTCCTGAATGGTATTTTGATCTTGATTATCTTAGTGATTCATTGGGATATTTTCGTTTCAAAACTAACCATGATGCGGGTCCACAAGTGTTTGTAACTTCTAGTGCAGGTGCTTATTCTAGTCTTTCAGACTCAGATGACGAGGATGATATTTTTGTTGTTCCATCCTATTCCACCACAGTCTCTCCTAATACTCCTAGTGATGCAACTCCATCAGATATATTGGACTCACAAGGAGCTCTTGACACATTGCTCAAGCAACAACTAGAGGCTACTACAGCAGCTGCTCAAGGTGGCTTTGAGTTTCCTTTGAATACTTCTGCTGACAAAGCTACTCCTAGCACTCTAACTGTTACTCCTAGTGCTAGTTTAACACCTATTGGTAGTCTGGCTAGTGATTCCACTTCCTCTACTAGATTCTCTAGTCCTTCTGACCTGGGAAACTATCAAAAGAAGTCTTCAACCAAGCTGGATGATATTCATAAGCAACCAATAGATGATATTTTCGACTCTTCTTCATATGATGATGACTTTGTTGGGGATATTAATAACTTGGCACCAGAAGTGGAAGTAACTTCCAATCCAGTTTTGCAGTCACACAAAGACCATCCTACTACTCAAATCATTGGAGATCCTGGTTCTACTGTCAAGACTCGCAGAATGCATAAGAAAGCAACGTCTTATCATCATGCTCTTGTGAGCTATATTGAGGACCAAAAGCGTAATAATCATACAGACTTTCAACATTGCTTGTTTGCTTGTTTTCTTTCACAGGTGGAACCTAGATCAGTCTCTCATGCTCTTGAAGATCAAAGTTGGGTGGAGGCTATGCAGGAGGAGATGCAGTCACGATCCGGTTCATGGTTTATGTTAAGGTTATGTTTTTAATAATCATATGTTAAAAATTAAATTAATAAAATATGACATGATTAATTTAATAAAACATGACTTAGGTTATAATTTAATTATTAGATCATGGATTTTTAACCTAAGTATTTATATTTTTCTAGACTTTATAATTAACTAATTATTAAAAACCATGGTTATAATTAATTAATTAACATGACTAAGGTTATATTATTAATAGTTAATAATACATGTTTTAACATAAGTATTTAACTTTATTTAATTAAAAACATGATATATTTAATTAAATACTTTTAACCTATAGTTTATTCAAATTACATGTAATAATTAATAAACTATACCTTATATCAATATGACTTAGAAAAATAATCAGAAAACACTTAAGCTTATATACTTAGCTTATTTAACCAGCTTATATCTATTTATGGAAACTTTCTATTTTTAGAAACTTATTTAATTAAGGTAGCTAATCAATTTATGGAAACTTTCTATTTTTAGAAACTTATCTATTTTAAGCAGTAATTCTATTTTTGAAAACTTTCTATTTTTGGAAACTTTTTATTTTTGGAAACTTTCTATTTTTGGAAACTTTCTATTTTTGGTAACTTTCTATTTTTGGAAACTTTCTATTTTAGGAAACCTGCTATTTTTAGAAAGTTACTTATTATTACACAGTAAGTATAATAATACATGAAATACAAGTAATACTTAATCAGAATAGATATAATATAAGATAAACGCAGTTTAAAGCCTAAAACAGTAAAACATGACATGAACGTATAAAATAAGCTAAGACATGACATAAAACCAGTTACGTATTTAGTAAGCAGATACTTATACACGTATGTATTTATGTAGAATTAGTGATACTAAAGTAGGACTCTCTTCCGTTCCTCTTCTTCGTTCATTGGACATAAGGTACGGATTCCCGTCCTTTCAGTATGGACATTCTTTCCTTATTAGGATTCCCCGTATGCAGCCAACTGTTTTCCTGTAGTATGAGTTTATATGTTTCATTTGCTTGTGTTTAATTTAGAATACCTATAGTCATATAAATGCATGACCAGTTTAACCTAGTTATGGAGGTACCATAACCATAACATTAGAGGCACTGGTGTTATGACTTCCCCACGGCAGAGTGATTGCTCGTGGCGTCCCTTCAGCTTTTGGCCATATTATTATATTTATCATGTGGGGCGTATGGGTGCATCCTAGTTACATGTTTTTCAGCAGATTACTCAGTGTGAACGTGGTGTGTGCCTTGCATCCTTCACAAGGAGCTGGTCCCTCCTACCCAAAAACAAGTATATTAAATTAGAGGCAGCCCCTCTAATTTGCATGATAAGGTCACCCCTCCAAGTATTCATGCACGATGGATTTTCATGACCTATATTGGCTAATGGTAGAATATGTTAAACAATTTTTGTAAGATAAATATAAGGCTTTTCAAACTATAAAACCAGTTTTACCAAGACTTAACCGGGTTATTCGGGACTTAGTTTCTTCCGCTGTTATATGCTTATGCTTATACTATTCATGCTTTATTGTACATTCGTGCGCTGAGCGTATTGCTCAGCCGTTTTCCTTTTCTATGTTCCCAAAATGGCAGGTACTCAGGGACGCTCGTAGACTTTAAGCGTACGTGCATATGGACTGGAAGCTTTCTAGCCTTTCTTTACTTTATGCATTATCTTTACTTTGATACTCTTGCCATGGACATTGTTTAGTCCTTTCATTTACAGTACTTATGTTTGTGTGTGATGAGCTTTACTTTTGGACTACCGATGTTTGATTCTGGTATTTTCCTTTTATGGTCATGTAATGTTTAGACATTTATCCTTGTATGCTTTGCTGATACGCCATAATTACGCGTGACATTCCATTATTAAAATGAGGTGTTACAATTATGGTATCAGAGCCAAGGCTTCTACCTGTAGGCTCTCAAAATATGACATGTGATTAGTGGGTAGTCACTATGGTCTTCCTAGAACTGACAGTCGTTTTTCATGCATTCATCATTTTTATGCATACATATATATGTCAATGTCGCAGGTTTATGACTAAGTAATGGTTGGTACAGGACTGGCCATATTTAGTCGCATGTGTTTTATCGAAATTTTAAATTTGGGACCGACTCATAGGCGTCCCCTCGCCATGTCTTTTATTTTGGGTAAACTGACCATAGGCATTCACTCTCGAGCATACAAAAGTTTTCATAAAACTGCATCATGCATTCATACACAAATTTTCTTGCATAAAATTTTTTTTCTGGATTTATTGGTATAATTTTTTTTTCATGTATATATTATATTTTATGTTTTGATCTGTTTAATCATATGTTTTATGTTATACTTTCAGATGGTTCTCACACGCGAACAGGAACAACTCAATGCTGCAATTTAAGCTGCAATGTAAGCTTTGCTTCCTCAACTGAGGAATGACATCAGGGCTGAGGTTTAAGCTGCCAACAATCAGCAGCATAACCAAGCACCTCCTCCTCCTCCTCCAGTGACATTGGCAGTATGGCTGGAGAGATTCAACAAGCTCCGTCCTCGAGCTTTTGAGAAAACAGATAGCCCTAGTGATGCTGAAAGCTGGTTGGCTGACATCGAGAAGATTTTCAATTCTATAGGTTGTGACCCCGCATTCAAGGCGAGGTTGGCATGCTACCGATTCGAAGGCGATGTGTTAAATTGGTGGTTAGCGTTGATGCAGTCTGAGGGAGGTGACGATTGGGTTGCTGGTTTGACATGGGCTCAGTTCAAGGATAGGGTGATGGATCAATTCTTTTCCAAGGTTGAGCAAGACAAGCTCAAGAGGGAGTACCATGGGATCCGACAGAGAGCTGGGGAGAATAACAATGAGTTTATGCAGTGCTTTCTTCGCTTAGCTGGTTTCCTTGGTGCAGCAGCAGGTACTCCTGAAGAGCAGGCACACCACTTTAGGTGGGCTCTTCGCACATCGGTCGCAAACAATCTGGTGTGTGCTACGTTCACCACTGTAGCACAAGTGGCCGATGCGGCACGTAAGCTGGAGATGTTGCATGAGAGAGATGAGTTCGGGGAAGCTGAGAAACCCGACAAGAGGTAAACATTCGTATTCAAGCGGTGACAAATCCGTTTTCTTTCCATATATGTCAATTATTCATCTCTTTAAACTGTATCTTCCAGGCAGAAAACTAGGGACCGGTCTCAGCCGGCTACTCAGCAGCAGCCTCATCAGCCCAAGGGAAACGATCAGACTAACGACCGTTCTGCTATGGATAGGCGTGGCGGTAATGATAATTACCATAACAACACTGGACACTCCAACGGCAGCAGGTCCTAATACTTACGCATTTTCTTATAATTTAATGTTATAACTCATATTCTGACACTAATAAGTGTGTAAACACTTATCCTTTTGCCACTAAAATCAAGGAAAAACAAGACCAAATCATGTGTTTTATATCATAAAAGTCGGAATTACGCGTGGTTTTGTGTTTTTGTATGAAATAGGTACAAATGATAAAAAGGAAAGAAAACACGGGATTTCACGGTCAAATGTTGAAGAAAAGTCCAAAAAGAGACGAAGACAAAGTCAAAGACCAAAAGTGTGCCAAAGATCACGGAAACCGGCTAAACCGACACGGTTTTGAAGAAATGATCAAAGAAGCCGAAATCAAGTTCGATTTTAGCGGATTAAATCTTAGATAAGTGATTCGGGCCAAGTGGGTCCCACATTTGGGTTAATGGGCTCAAAAGCCCATTTGGAATTATCAAGTTGCTAAAGGTCATTTTACAAAAGCCCAAAATAGCCCAAGACATCACACGGATGGAATCACCACTTGGGCCAAGCCCATTATCTAAATGAAACGGAGGTTAAAAAGTTTCTAGGTCAAGTTTCAGTCAACATCCCACTCACACTTATTTGACCCTTACATTTCACTCACACGTTTTAAACTTTTTTCACCCTAAACATTAAATAAAACCCTCACCCACCCACTCATTATCTTTCGATAATAACAATGCAAAGCTTTCACTGTTTACTTTCTCTCTCAACTAACAAACGCAGCCACCACTTCCTTTTTACCCAATCACCCAAAAACCCTAATAACCCTAATCAGTAAAAAAACACAAGTAATTTTTGTGGCTTTTTTCTCAAACGTGTGATTCACACGGTTTGGGATTAAATCCCCATGAAAACCGGAAGCACGCAATAAGGTGGTCCTCATCTCACGTGGCATCCCTCCCTCATGTGATTGGTTGCAACAAATCACTCCTCACAATCCTCCAATAAAGGCAGTCCACATCAGCTTCAAGAAGCACAATTCGTGACAACGTGGCGATCCGAGTGATAAGGGTTTATTTTAAACCATTGATCAAGTGAAGAAAAAGAGAGAGAAGAAAAGATGCGGCCAGGATGATTTGCCGTGGTCACCAAGTTCACCAAAGGGCATTTGGGTTTGCCTATAAAACCTTCTACAACCTGTAATAAGAAAGGAAGGAATATTCCATTTTTCTTATTTTACTGTTTTTTAATCAATTTAGGTGTAGGGTTAATTTAGTTTAAATTTTATTTTATGCAAATTAGATTGTAGGTAAATTTTATTTTCAGTTTTCGGATTATTGTAATGAGTTTTGATTATTAATGAAAAGTTAATTTCAGATGTAATTTTGTGCCTCATTTACTTTTTCTGCTTTTAATTTGTGAATGGTCTTTCTTTTATTATTGTTTTTTTATAATCATTAAAAAAGTAAAAAAAGAAGGAATAAAATAAATCGCCCCTACTGGGAGATTTTGTTAAATACTGTTCGAGAAGAAGGTGATTCGAAGGTCCTGGTGACGTTTGGTTTCGGTATCGATATCAAGCGGGCTCAGCGCTTCACCCTTCGGCTCAACGGTTTCTCAAAAAGGTGTTAATCTTCTTTTTAATTTTCTTGTTTGAGTTTTAATTTAGTTATTATTACTGTTTATCTGCTTGTTTAATTTGTATGATTAAGTTTTAGTACTGTTTAAGTTTAGTTTGTCTGATCTGCTTATTGTTTTTTATTTCGATTCAGTTTGTTTTATTTTGCTTGTGTTTTATTCTTATTACTGCTTGGTTTAATCTACTGTTATATTTATTTTATCTGCTCATTTGTTTTTTTTACTTCTGTTTGGATTTTCGGTTCATTATTTTCTGCTTGTCTATTTGGTTAAGTTTCTGATTTGTCCAGTTTTTTATTGTCTAGATTGGGTTTGGTTATAGCTTTTGTTAATTTGCTTATTCTAGAGTTCGATTTGCTTATTTTTAGTCTATATGCTTATTTTCTAGTTTAGCTTTAGTAGCCTGTTTGCTTATTTGTAGTTTGGTTGTTAATTTGTTTATTGCTTATATTGTGCTTTTCATTTGCTAATTTGATTAAGCTGTCATAGCTTATTTGGTTTGTTACTTTTTTGCTGCTATTGCTTTGCTTATGTGACAGATCCATTTGATTTGTTTACTCCATATTCCAAAAAAAAGAGAGCAAATAAAAATAATAAGCAAAATAGCGTCTGGTCTAGGACTCGTACCTGCGACATCTCGCTCAATAGCCAAACACCCTAACCATCTCATCTGGACCTTTATTTGTGTATTAGCTCCTTTTGTTTTATTAATATAGTTTATTTTGTTTTCAGCAGTCAGTTTAATATAATAGTTTAAATTCAAATTTTAAGTTTTTAAAATTTTAAATATAACTTTTCTTATTACTTTCTTTTACAAAGTTTAAAATAAAAAGATTAAAAAAAAATATTTAAATCGTTTTCAAATTTAGTTTTGTTTAAAAATAGTTTTTATAGATTTCATTTAAAGTTTTTATAAAATTAAGTTTTTAATTAGTTTGTGTTTTTATTAAAAATAGATTTGTCTTTTTAATTTGTTTAATTAGTTTCAAAGATTTTTATTAGATTAAATAATTTTTAGTTTTATTTAAATTTGAAATTAGTTTTTAATTAAATAGTTTTAGTTTAAAACATCAAATAGTATCGTTACCAAAAACAAATTAATCTTACGTCAATTGAAAATCAATTCGAGTGAGTCGAGGAAACGAACATTCATTGTTTAATAGGACTGAAAAACCTTACATAAAAATGGCGCCGCTGCCGCTTCGCTCGTTACGATTGACGATTTATCGTGAGACGATTTGGATTTTGGGATCCGTTCGATTTTGAACGTTATTTTTCTTGTTAAAAAATCTAAAACATAAAAATCAAAATGATAAAAATATAAAAAAATTAAAAAATCAACTAAAGCAAATTCTTTCCTAAGATTTGCACCAAAAAAATTAAAAAAACCAAAAGTAATACTTTTCCTAAAGTATTACACCAAAAATACTCCTATTTATCCTCTATTGTGTTTAATTCTTTTCTCTATCCCTCTTATTTTTAATTCTTCATGAATTCGTACTACGTAAGATGTGGGAGACCATGGAATGGTTATCAAACATTCCAATGGTGTACATGTGAGCGATGCGGCTATCATCTTGAAAATATACAATTTGGATTTTGTCCACTTTGTAATTCAGCCAATTCGTACTTCACATCTCCCATATATGAGGATCCATATCTGCAAAATGCACTGGGCTTTTCTCCATACCCGTGTTGCAACTATTGTGGGGGCCCTCATGATACTTCTTATTGTCAACCAATGAATTATGAGCCACATCCGTGCTATAATTCCGGTTTTCAAATTTTGAACCCCCACAAAACTCCGTCGTTCATCAAACTTCTTTTGAAGAACAACTCCCTAGTTAGGATGAAATTCTAGAAAGCTTAAAACAACTCAAAGTTAGTTCGCATGACGAAAGCCGACAAGAGCAAGTATCTAATCTTAGTGCTTTTACTCCTCCTATTGTGCGTTCTTACTATTATGATGATGATGACGATGAGAATTCTATTTCTTGGAATGATCTTTGTGCTCAATGTCCTAGTGCAATTGTAATTCCTTCTTTGGATATCCCAAAGGCATCTAAGGATTGTGATACATCGAGTGAGATTAGTGATTTTTGTTTCGACAAATTCTTTGAAGAAGTTTGTGATGTGCCGACTTTTGCGGAGCTTACGGATGAGGTCGCTCTTACGGATGAAATTTCTCCATGTTATGAGGATTTCACGTTTGAAATTTCTCCTTTTCACCCATTTCCTCCGGGAGATGCGGGCGTGACGATTTATTCTCTCCGACTTATGAGAAGTTCATCGATGAACTTGCTCTTTTAGATGAGGTAGAAGACGTTATTCTTCGCGACAAATTATTGAAAGTTCATCTTCTTATTTCTCAAATTGAAGTGTTGAATTCTACTCCTATCAATGAATCTTTACCTCTGTCTTTTACTCCCGTTGAGAATAATGACCCATAATTGACAATCTCTCAATACCTCCGGGTATTGATGATGACGACATGGAAGGGGACATTTTCTTTGATAATTTTATAAATGAAGATATTGTCCCAAGTCCCCCTCCCGAGCACCTTTCCTCTCAACCTTTCGAATCTATTACCGAGGATGAGTGTTTTGACCCGGGTGGTGACATTGACCATTCTATGATTGATACCTTTACGGCTTTGCCGAATAGTGACCATCCTATATCTTTAGGGGATGATAATTTGTCTCCTTTACCCACCCCACCTCCCGTGGATCACGACCTCACATACTTTTCGTATGTTGAGAGGACTTTTCTACCTTTCACGACTTATCCTTCCGCCTCTCATTTATTATGTTCCTCCGGGACCGAGGATAAGATTTTTGATACCGGTATTACATTAGAGGTTTCCCCATGGACCATTTAATTCGGGGTCGAGTCAGGCTCGTGACTCGGTTAACAAAAACAAGCGCTTCTCGGGAGGCAACCCGATGATCTATCTTTTATCTGTTTTCTACAATAAGTGTAGGGGGAGCCAAGTAGGTTGTTTGTGTTGTGATGTTGTGTGTAGGGACATGTGCTTTGATGATCCACTTTTGGTATTTTTGACGTGACCCGTGTTCCCGTGTACCCGGTTCCTTCGATAAGTTTTTGCTATTGTGATTCACTCATGTATATAAATAAGTTGAATAGATGCAATCACTTTAGTTGTCCCTTCCTTAGCTCGATTTTAAACAACGTACTCAATGTCCTAAGTGTAGGGGAGTTTATTCTCCCACATGCTTAAACATTGAGGACAATGTTTATATTAAGTGTAGGGGGGATTTCTATCGAAATTTTAGTGGGCTTATCCATGAATTTGACCCTATTTAACCGAAAAATTTAAAAAAAATTTAACGTTTTTCAAAATTTTGATCTATTTTGGCCTAGTAGTTTTCCATTTATTTTCTTATCATCGCATCGTATTTATATTTTCATTTCAAGAATAAAGTCAAAATAAAAATAAATCAATAAATAAAATGGTTTTAACAAGTTTAGATGTCTTTGATATATTAGGCCCGTTATGAATATTTTGACTCAACCCGAGTTTACTTGTCCAAGTTTACTCTAGCTAGTATCCTTAACCATATGGACCTTAATTGGTTTATTAGGCTAAGCATCCACGAGTCTCATTCCTTGAGATTTTAAATTGTGGAGAACGAGAGATGATAGAGTTGATAATAAGTTTAAGGGTTAATTTTTGCTTATATGAGTTTTTGTGGCTCTTTCTTCCCGCTTGTATATTTAATTGCTTAATAAATGAGGATTTTTGCGGTGTCGATTCGATATCTTAACTCTTAGCCAAATCTTTATTCTCCTTGTAATTAAAGCATGAACACATTGAGGGTGCCAGCGTTGTGGACTTCCGACTAAGGTGGCTCATAACCACTAAGTAGGAGGTATTCAGACCATGGGACCGCGAAATTTGGCCTACTATATATATCATAAATAAGAAAGAATAAGATTAAAACATGACCTCAAGGAGCCTTAGGGTGTGGGGCATATAGCACGAACCTTGTCATTAGAGCCTTAGGGTGTATGGCATGGTAAGTGTTGAATAAAAATTGATCAAAAATCAATTCCCTCGTTTATCGTTCAAGGAGCCTTAGGGTGTAGACAATAGATGAGGAGCATTTTTACATCTTAAAGAGCCTAAGGGTATATGATGTGAACTTGCTAAACTCCACATAAAGTCAACATGACTTTGGAGGAATAATTAATAAGTAGTGGTATTGGCCAAATTTTGGGTACGGGAATTTATTCCCCAAATCGTGTTAAATCATCCTTGATGTGGGCTTACTTTAGTGACAACGTTTTTGAGGACGAGGTTAGGTTTTGAGTACCAGGTTTGCACCGTTTGGCCTTCATTTTTGGAATAATAATTATCAAATAAGTCAAATGAGCCTACGGGTGAATGACAATCAATAAAATCTAGAGATACAACCTAGGACTTGAAGAAAGAGTTTACACAATTGTCTTATATAAGTGGTTTTAACCTAAGGACTTATGGTAAACAATGATCTCGTTTTTAAGCTTGGTTTGGGGAACGTGAAACTTGAGGTTGATTAATATTCATGACACCAAAACCCTAATTTAAGTCTTAGATTTCTTTACAAGTTTCTTCCATCAAATAATTACCAAGTTAATAAATTGCTATAACTTTTGTTTCCTTTTAAGATTTTATCTTTTCATCGTAGTAGTAGTAATAATGGTAATAAAGGCCGAGATGGATTAATTATGAGAAAAATGTAACTTAATGCTTTAAAACTATGCATTGCATGGGGTCATTGCAATGGTCAAGCGTAGGGGATTTAATAAGTGTGTAAACACTTATCCTTTTGCCACTAAAATCAAGGAAAAACAAGACCAAATCATGTGTTTTATATCATAAAAGTTGGAATTACGCGTGGTTTTGTGTTTTTGTGTGAAATAGGTACAAATGATCAAAAGGAAAGAAAACATGGGATTTCACGGTCAAATATTGAAGAAAAGTCCAAAAAGAGACGAAGACAAAGTCAAAGACCAAAAGTGTGCCAAAGATCACGGAAACCGGCTAAACCGACACGGTTTTGAAGAAATGATCAAAGAAGCCGAAATCAAGTTCGATTTTAGCGGATTAAATCTTTGATAAGTGATTCGTGCCAAGTGGGTCCCACATTTGGGTTAATGGGCTCAAAAGCCCATTTGGAATTATCAAGTTGCTAAAGGTCATTCTACAAAAGCCCAAAATAGCCTAAGACATCACACGGATGGAATCACCACTTGGGCCAAGCCCATTATCTAAATGAAACGGAGGTTAAACAGTTGCTAGGTCAAGTTTCAGTCAACATCCCACTCACACTTATTTGACCCTCACATTTCACTCACACGTTTTAAACTTTTTTCACCCCACACATTAAATAAAACCCTCACCCACCCACTCATTATCTTTCGATAATAACAATGCAAAGCTTTCATTGTTTACTTTCTCTCTCAACTAACAAACACAGCCACCACTTCCTTTTTACTCAATCACCCAAAAACCCTAATAACCCTAATCAGTAAAAAAACACAAGTAATTTTTGGGGCTTTTTCTCAAACGTGTGATTCACACGGTTTGGGATTAAATCCCCATGAAAACCGGAAGCAAGCAATAAGGTGGTCCTCATCTCACGTGGCATCCCTCCCTCATGTGATTGGTTACAACAAATCACTCCTCACAATCCTCCAATAAGGGCAGTCCACATCAGCTTCAAGAAGCACAATTCGTGACAACGTGGCGATCCAAGTGATAAGGGTTTATTTTAAACCGTTGATCAAGTGAAGAAAATGAGAGAGAAGAAAAGATGCGGCCAGGATGATTTGTCGTGGTCACCAAGTTCACAAAAGGGCATTTGGGTTCGCCTATAAAACCTTCTACAACCTGTAATCAGAAAGGAAGGAATATTCCATTTTTCTTATTTTACTGTTTTTTAATTAATTTAGGAGTAGGGTTAATTTAGTTTAAATTTTATTTTATGCAAATTAGATTGTAGGTAAATTGTATTTTTCAGTTTTCGGATTATTGTAATGAGTTTTGATTATTAATGAAAAGTTAATTTCAGATGTAATTTTGTGCCTCATTTACTTTTTCTGCTTTTAATTTGCGAATGGTATTTCTTTTATTATTGTTTTTTTATAATCATTAAAAAAGTAAAAAAAAAAGAAGGAATAAAATAAATCTCCCCTACTGGGAGATTTTGTTAAATACTGTTCGAGAAGAAGGTGATTCGAAGGTCCTGGTGACGTTTGGTTTCGGTATCGATATCAAGGGGGCTCAGCGCTTCACCCTTCGGCTCAACGGTTTCTCAAAAAGGTGTTAACCTTCTTTTTAATTTTTTTGTTTAAGTTTTAATTTAGTTATTATTATTGTTTATCTGCTTGTTTAATTTGTATGATTAAGTTTTAGTACTGTTTAAGTTTAGTTTGTCTGATCTGCTTTTTGTTTTTTATTTTGATTCAGTTTGTTTTATTTTGCTTGTGTTTTATTCTTATTACTGCTTGGTTTAATCTACTGTTATTTTTATTTTATCTGCTCATTTGTTTTTTTTACTTCTGTTTGGATTTTCGGTTCATTATTTTCTGCTTGTCTATTTCGTTAAGTTTCTGATTTGTCCAGTTTTTTATTGTCTAGATTGGGTTTGGTTATAGCTTTTGTTAATTTGCTTATTCTAGAGTTCGATTTGCTTATTTTTAGTCTATATGCTTATTTTCTAGTTTAGCTTTAGTTGCCTGTTTGCTTATTTGCAGTTTGGTTGTTAATCTGTTTATTGCTTATATTGTGCTTTTCATTTGCTAATTTGATTAAGCTGTCATAGCTTATTTGGTTTGTTACTTTTTTGCTGCTATTTCTTTGCTTATGTGAAAGATCCATTTGATCTGTTTACTCCATATTCCAAAAAAAAGAGCAAATAAAAATAATAAGCAAAATAGGGTCTGGTCAAGGACTCGAACCTGCGACCTCTCGCTCAACAGCCAAACACCCTAACCATCTCATCTGGACCTTTATTTGTGTATTAGCTCCTTTCGTTTTATTAATATAGTTTATTTTGTTTTCAGCAGTCAGTTTAATATAATAGTTTAAATTCAAATTTTAAGTTTATTTAAATTTTAAATATAACTTTTCTTATTACTTTCTTTTACAAAGTTTAAAATAAAAAGATAAAAAAAATTAAAAAAAATTATTTAAATCGTTTTCAAATTTAGTTTTGTTTAAAAATAGTTTTTATAGATTTCATTTAAAGTTTTTATAAAATTAAGTTTTTAATTAGTTTGTGTTTTTATTAAAAATAGATTTGTCTTTTTAATTGGTTTAATTAGTTTCAAAGATTTTTATTAGATTAAATAATTTTTAGTTTTATTTAAATTTGAAATTAGTTTTTAATTAAATAGTTTTAGTTTAAAATATCAAATAGTATCGTTACCAAAAACAAATTAATCTTACGTCAATTGAAAATCAATTTGAGTGAGTCGAGGAAACGAACATTCTTTGTTTAATAGGACTGAAAAACCTTACATTAAACACTCTAGCAAATCTTCTACCAGGAACCATGGAAACGGTAGGGACCAGAACCAGAGAGGTTCACAGCCTAGCCGTCCGGCTATCACTGGTATTCAATCTTACGATTATTCGCATTGTCCTTTGTAACCTATTATCATGTCTTATGTAAAATGTTTTATCAGGTCCTCAGCCAGCCAGAGCACCTGCTGGAGGATATACTCATCCTCTTTGATCTACTTGCCACCGTAGGCACCCAGGGCCATGTCATCGTAACACTGACGCATGCTTCAAGTGTGGTCTTCCTGGCCATATCATGAAGGATTGCCGTAAGGGCGAGATGGAGGGCACATCGGGACATGCTGATACCAAGCCGCCTCCTACCACTGGGCGTGTCTACACGACATCTCGAGACCAGGCCAACAAGTCTACAGGTACCATCACTGGAATCTTGTATATGTATGGTCAGGCTGCGTGTGTTCTTTTCGATACGGGTGCTACTCACTCGGTCATTTCTACTGCTTATGCTAAGAACATTAGGATGCTCCCCATGCCACTAGAGAATAGACTTACTATTTCCACGCCTTTGAGGGACTCTGTATTAATCACCCATGTATACAAGAGTCTTCCCCTAGAATTTGACGATAAGGTTCGTCCTGTTGACGCACTTCCGCTGGACATGAATGACTTCGACATGATTTTGGGCATGGATTGACTATCCAAGCATCATGCTATCATAGACTGCCATTCATATCGAGTTATCTTCGGTGATGTTAATGAACCAGAGTACATTCATAACGGGTTCGTACCCGGACGGTCTGTACAAATCATATCTACCCTGCAAGCGCGTGCACTATTGTCACATGGCTGCGAGGGTTATCTAGCTATGGTTCACGACATGGATTCTGAATCTCCATCAATTCAGGATCAACCAATAGTGTCGGAATTCCAAGATGTATTTCCAACATAACTTCCGGGCATACCACCTGCACGAGAAGTGGAATTCAATATCGAGCTTATTCCACGAGCTGAACCGATCTCCAAAGCTCCTTATCGCATGGCTCCCATAGAGCTGAAGGAGCTGAAGGATCAACTGCAAGAACGTCTAGAACGAGGTTTCATTCGACCGAACGCATCTCCATGGGGCGCACCGGTCTTATTTGTTAAGAAGAAGGACGACAGTATGCGTCTTTGCATAGACTATCACGAGCTCAACAAGATTACTATCCGGAATAGGTATCCAATGTCGCGTATAGACGATCTGTTTGACCAACTCCAAGGGGCCAAACACTTCTCCAAGATTGATCTGAGGTCAGGCTATCATCAGCTACGGGTTAAGGAGCAGGACATCGCCAAGACTGCTTTTCGTACCCGCTATGGCCACTACGAATTTGTAGTTATGCCATTCGGCCTGACTAATGCTCCAGCAGTGTTCATGGACTTGATGAACAGAATCTTCCATGAATTTCTGGACAAGTTCGTCATTGTCTTCATCGATAACATCCTGGTTTTCTCAAAGTCCAAGGAGGAACACGAAGACCATCTTCGTACAGTACTAAAGATCCTTCGCCAGAAGCAGCTGTATGCTAAATTCTCCAAATGTAAGTTCTGGTTAGACAAGGTGGTATTCTTAGGTCACAATGTATCAGCAGAAGGAAACACTATGGATCCAGCGAAGGTTGAGGCCATTACTAAGTGGTCGAGGCCGACATCAGCGACAGAAGTCCGCAGTTTCTTAGGCTTAGTTGGCTATTACCGTAGGTTCGTGGAGAACTTTTCCCGCTTAGCACTACCATTGACCAAACTGATGCGGAAAGGGTAGAAATTCGTCTGGACTGAAGAACGAGAGAAGAGCTTTGAAGACCTGAAGTAGAAGCTAGTATCTACACCTATTCTTACTCTCCCATCTGGTACGGGTGGATTTCAAATCTACAGTGATGCATCGGGGAAGGGACTTGGTTGTGTTCTCTTGCAACATGGGAAAGTGATCGCGTACGCTTCACGGCAGCTTAAGCCTTATGAAGAGAATTAACCTACGCATGACTTGGAACTTGCTGCAGTCGTGTTTGCATTGAAGATATGGAGGCACTACCTATATGGAGAATCATGTGACATTTTCACGGACCACAAGAGCTTGAAGTATATCTTCACTCAACGTGAATTGAACATGAGACAGAGGAGATGGTTAGAGCTGTTGAAGGATTATGACATTAATCTACAGTATCATCCCGGAAAGGCAAATGTAGTAGCAGATGCTCTTAGCAGGAAGTCCGGAATGATCAACGGCATTAAAATTGAGAAGGAAATCATAAGAGACTTGGAGCGACTAGACATCGAGATCATGGTACGTGGACAGCACGGTTACTGGGCTAATCTTAGAGTAGAACCCGAGTTACTCTCTAAGATCAAGGAAGCTCAGAAAGATGATGGAGAAATCTGGGCGATAGTACATAATTTGGAGAAACAGACGGAATTCAGAGTAGATGCAGATGGTATCGTATGGCAGGGCACGAGACTTTGTGTTCCTGATGATCAAGAACTCCGGGAAGCCTTGTTAGCTGAAGCTCATAGCTCACCATTCTCTATACATCTTGGTTCGACTAAGATGTACCATGACATCAAGCAATAATTTTGGTGGAGTGGTATGAAACAGGATGTGGCCACTTACGTCTCCAAATGTCTTACCTGTCAGCAGGTTAAGATCGAGCATCAGCGATCTGGCGGTCTCCTTCAACCGTTAGATATTCCAGAGTGGAAGTGGGACAAAATCACCATGGATTTTGTAACTAGTCTTCCGCCTACCAAGAGGAAGCACGATGCTATTTGGGTTATCGTAGATCGACTTACCAAATCAGCTCATTTCTTACCGATCCGCAAGGAAGATCCGGTAAGTAAACTCGCCTATACGTATAGAAGAGAGATCATGAGACTCTACGGTGCTCCATCCAACATCGTCTCAGACAGAGATCCTCGTTTCACTTCGCGATTTTGGAAGAGTCTGCAGAAAGCTTGGGGTACACAACTTAAGCTTAGCACGGCTTTTCATCCTCAAACAGACGGACAGTCGGAGCGAACGATTCAAACATTGGAAGACATGCTGAGGTCATGTGCGTTGGAATGGACGGGTGATTGGGACGATTATATCTGTTTGGTCGAGTTTGCATAAAACAACAGTTGGCACGCAAGCATCAAGTGTGCTCCTTTCGAGATGTTGTATGGCAGAAAGTGTCGCGCCCCAATCTGCTGGGATCAGGTTGGCGAGCGAACACTTGAAGGACCAGAAATCATAGAGATGACCAATGAAAGGATAGCAGTAGCTAAGCAGAAACTTCAGGAAGCACGGTCACGTCAGAAGAGTTACGCCGATAAGCATCGTAGGGACATACATTTTAACGTAGGAGATCACGTCTTCCTTAAGGTTTCGCCGGCACGTGGTGTTAGACGCTTCAGGATTAAAGGGAAGCTCAGTCCTTGTTTCATCGGACCGTTTGATATCATCGAACGAGTCGGTGAAGTATCTTACCGGTTCGCGTTACCTCCGCAACTTTCGTATGTACACAATGTGTTTCATGTGTCCTTACTCAGAGGGTACCAGTATCATCCCCTTCACATGGTTAAGTATTCACTGGAACAGATACGTGAAGATCTCACCTTCATAGAAGAACCCGAACGAGTTCTTGACAGACAAGAACGAGTCATGAGAAGGAAGACGATTCCATTCGTCAAAATCCTTTGGAGGGATCATACCGAGCGGGAAGCCACTTGGGAAACAGAGGAGTCTATCCGGGCTTCTTAACCTCATTTCATATTTTGAATTCGGGTATGTTCTTCTTCTTCAGTTTACTTTATCTATAATTCGGGGACGGATTATTCTTTTTAGGGGGAAGAGTTGTAAAACCCGCATGCTTTTACCATGAATAGTACCCTTAAGATCGTACGTACTAGATTAAAACTTTCCTCTTATAGTATGATTACGTTCACGTGTTAGAATTTTATGTATTACGTACGTGTTAGAACACGATAAGTATTTATTACGTACGAACACACAGTAATTATTAAACAATAATTAATCACGAACATGCGATCATGAAATCATGAACGTAATTTAATCACGAGCTAATATTAATTACGTATATATATTTATTACGAACACGAATAAATATATTAAGTCACGGTTAATATTTAACGAGAACACATAAAACACGAACACGACTAAACACGAACGAACACTAGAATAAATGGACTCGGGAAAAGGTACGGGTACCCCATGTGGGGCCCCCTACCCGCGGCTACACCAGGAGATGGGCCAAGCCCATCTAATTTTTACTAACATGGGGTTAAGGTAAAATCTTTTGTCACTTTTTCACTTTACAGTAAACATCAAAAACCCTAAAAATGATTTTTCTCCTTCCTTATTGCTCTCTCTTGGCCGCCGCATATAAACACAAGAAAGGGGGTGTTCGTTTGATTTTGATTTTGATCTTGTGCAATTGTTCGTGTGTGTTCATCCTCGTTTGATCCACGCATTCGGTATACTTTTTTTAATCCTTTTTCTTTTTGTTTTGATTTAATAAATTAAATAAGAACATGATGTTTTTAAAAAGCTAATTAAAAACATTATTTAAGCATGTAAATGGTTATGGGGTAAATCAAAACATGGGATTTAGGGGTGTTTGTTCTAGCCGATGCCTACACCGAACCCCCTTAGGGGTCTCGATTTGGCTTATGAACCACCACCGAGACCTCAAGGTCTCGGTTTGGTGGTGTGGGTCCCACGGCAGCAGCAAACAAGGGAGAACCCCGAAGTGGTTCGGGGTATGGTGTTGATTACGGGTCCGGTTCATGGTTTCTAGGCACGATCCGGTTCATGGTTTATGTTAAGGTTATGTTTTTAATAATCATATGTTAAAAATTAAATTAATAAAATATGACATGATTAATTTAATAAAACATGACTTAGGTTATAATTTAATTATTAGATCATAGATTTTTAACCTAAGTATTTATATTTTTCTAGACTTTATAATTAATTAATTATTAAAAACCATGGTTATAATTAATTAATTAACATGACTAAGGTTATATTATTAATAGTTAATAATACATGTTTTAACCTAAGTATTTAACTTTATTTAATTAAAAACATGATATATTTAATTAAATACTTTTAACCTATAGTTTATTCAAATTACATGTAATAATTAATAAACTATACCTTATATCAATATGACTTAGAAAAATAATCAGAAAACACTTAAGCTTATATACTTAGCTAATTTAACCAGTTTATATCTATTTATGGAAACTTTCTATTTTTAGAAACTTATTTAATTAAGGCAGCTAATCAATTTATGAAAACTTTCTATTTTTAGAAACTTATCTATTTTAAGCAGTAATTCTATTTTTGAAAACTTTCTATTTTTGGAAACTTTTTATTTTTGGAAACTTTCTATTTTTGGAAACTTTCTATTTTTGGTAACTTTCTATTTTTGGAAACTTTCTATTTTAGGAAACCTGCTATTTTTAGAAAGTTACTTATTATTACACAGTAAGTATAATAATACATGAAATACAAGTAATACTTAATCAGAATAGATATAATATAAGATAAACGCAGTTTAAAGCCTAAAACAGTAAAACATGACATGAACGTATAAAATAAGCTAAGACATGACATAAAACCAGTTACGTATTTAGTAAGCAGATACTTATACACGTATGTATTTATGTAGCATTAGTGATACTGAAGTAGGACTCTCTTCCGTTCGTCTTCTTCGTTCATTGGACATAAGGTACGGATTCCCGTCCTTTCAGTATGGACATTCTTTCCTTATTAGGATTCCCCGTATGCAGCCAACTGTTTTCCTGTAGTATGAGTTTATATGTTTCATTTGCTTGTGTTTAATTTAGAATACCTATAGCCATATACATGCATGACCAGTTTCACCTAGTTATGGAGGTACCATAACCATAACATTAGAGGCACTGGTGTTATGACTTCCCCACGGCAGAGTGATTGCTCGTGGCGTCCCTTCAGCTTTTGGCCATATTATTATATTTATCATGTGGGGCGTATGGGTGCATCCTAGTTACATGTTTTTCAGCAGATTACTCAGTGTGAACGTGGTGTGTGCCTTGCATCCTTCACAAGGAGCTGATCCCTCCTACCCAAAAACAAGTATATTAAATTAGAGGCAGCCCCTCTAATTTGCATGATAAGGTCACCCCTCCAAGTATTCATGCACGGTGGATTTTCATGACCTATATTGGCTAATGGTAGAATATGTTAAACAGTTTTTATAAGATAAACATAAGGCTTTTGAAACTATAAAACCAGTTTTACCAAGACTTAACCGGGTTATTCGGGACTTAGTTTCTTCCGCTGTTATATGCTTATGCTTATACTATTCATGCTTTATTGTACATCCGTGCACTGAGGGTATCGCTCAGCTGTTTTCCTTTTCTATGTTCCCAAAACGGCAGGTACTCAGGGACGCTCGTAGACTTTAAGCGTACGTGCATATGGACTGGAAGCTTTCTAGCCTTTCTTTACTTTATGAATTATCTTTACTTTGATACTCTTGCCATGGACATTGTTTAGCTCTTTCATTTACAGTACTTATGTTTGTGTGTGATGAGCTTTACTTTTGGACTACCGATGTTTGATTCCGGTATTTTCCTTTTATGGTCATGTAATGTTTAGACATTTATCCTTGTATGCTTTGATAACACGCCATAATTACGCGTGACATTCCATTATCAAAATGGGGTGTTACAACACCCATGCCCAATGAATCTCTTTTGGGAGGTCAAATCCCCATGATAGAGGAGGGCATAATGGAACCTTTATCAGCTTTGGAATTGACGGCGATCTGCATACGCTTGCAAAAGCAAAATGCAGATCTCGTACAGATTGTCACATCTCAAGGCCTCGAACTAAAATCTTTGAGGGGGAGGTTGGTTACTTTGGAGGCTGTTAATACTAGGACGACGCAGTTTAGAGTCCTTTCTTCATGGGAGGATTTTTAAAAGGGGAGGAGGATGCACCTACTGAGCCAGTGAATTTGAGTGACAAGGGCTCACAAGTAGGTGGTTCTTTTGGAAACAAGGATGTAGAGATAGCTGAGGTGCTAATAGGTTTGAAGAAGAAGCCAGGTTTTGATGCTTCTTTGATTACTCCTAAGTAGCTATCATTTGTAGAAATGATGAGGCAAGTTATCGAGTCAGCCACTGACACTCAGGCTTTGGACGCTGACATTAATAAATTAGACGCTGACAGACTTGCAGGTATGACTGGTGTATCCCAACCATCAGCTATTATCAAAGATGTTTCTACATAGGCACCATTAATAACTTTACCAACTATTGGAGCTTTGGATAAGGGTAAAGGAGTTATGGTAGAAGGACAAGTACCTAAGGATGCAGCTCAGGTACAATTTGATTCTATTTTGGCTGCACAACTTCAAGAGCAAGAAGGAAAGTCTGCTAAGCTTGCTAAGACTGCTATTGAGTCACAAATTGTACTTCTTCAAAGTCTAGGGGTCATGATGTTGGTAGTGATGATGAGGGCTCTAGTTCTAGTGTGATGATAATTGAAGAGCCAGAAAAATTAGAGTATGGTGAGGATTAACTGGCTAGGGAGAAGCTTAAGGAGTTGAAGATGCAGGTTGATTTTGATATGCCTGAGGTAGTTGCTATGTACATTGCATGGGAACAAAAGGTTACAGCAAATCCAGACATGTCACTCACTGGACAAATTTAGGGTTTGGAGATTTTGTTGAGAGTTCAGAAGGATTGCAAGATCATTTTGAAGCATAAAGCAAATAAAGTACTTTTTGAGCTAAAAGAGATAGAAGAGAGCTCTATTATATGCTTCTTAGGTGCCATCAAACAGGATGGACTTATGCAAGATTGAAGAATCTTTCCTTTGAACAATTGGAGTTTTATGCATATCCTATTTGAGAACGTGTTTGTGAGGAGAATACATACAGACTTCTTTCTGATGAAAGGAAGGAAGAAATTTTAGAAAACATGCAGATCAAGAAGGCTTCTATTGTTCCAAGGCCAGTGAAGAAGGGAATGAAGATTAGTTTTCCAGTACTTGATCAATTAAATCCAAGTGAAACAGTGATAAGGAATATTATGAAGCTCTCACCATAGGAAGCTTTAGATTTTACAGAAGTGTTACCTTTGGATTTCAGAAACCTCATAGTTAAGTATGAGGAAGATGCAAGTGGTTTATGGGTGGTCACCAAAGCTGGTGACAAGGTACACACATTCACTTCTTTGATCTCTTTGTTTACAAGTATGGATAGAGAGGATTTGGTATATTTGTGGGATTTGATGAAGGCTAAGTATGAAGTTGAAGAGCCTTCTTTAGTCAACGGAATAAAGATCTGGACCACATTAAAGAGAATGATCTTTCTAGATGAAGCAGATCCAATTTGGTTGGATCTGGATGAACTCAGTGGTTTGAAGTGGCGTTTGTTATCAGCTGCTGGTGTATACTATTTTAGTACTTCCAAGTTTGTAGAATTTCTTTTAGTTGATGTTGCATATCCTATGTCTCAAGATGTTTTGAAGATGATGGTATCCACACAGTTAGAGGTTGACTATACCAGTGATGTTAGTAACGATTTTGTTAGATTTATTTATTCTCAAATTCAGAATTAGTTTGTATTTGTAAGAATCCTCCTTGTACTTCGTTTTTGTTTAGGAAACTTGATTACTAGAGTAGATATCAAGATTAGGGGAGGATTGTTGGGAATAAAACTAACTAAGTCACTGGGACGCTGACAAGAAGAACTTGGACGCTGACAAGAGTAAAAGAGGCGCTGACTAATGAGCACTGGCAAAGTATATTTGAGCGCTGACAAAGAGAAGCTCAACCACTGATAGGAATAGTTAGTCTACACGTTTTGTATTTCTAGTAAAGATAGTTTAATATTGTATTTTCTATAATTATCTTTACCTAGAATAGTTGATAGGTAGACCTTGTACACGACTCCTTGTGTTATAAAAGGAGGTCATAGGATTCATAGTTATATACAAGTTTTTACAAGTTACAGTTTGATTTTGTACGCAAGTTCTCAATATTAATCAAAGTGAAAGTTTGGTTTACTTTGTATTGCTTTGTTCTTTGTTCTAAGTGTTAGTTCCACATAACACTTAGATTGTTGAATACACAAAGTTTCTCTACGTGATAATCTTGATTCAATCTCGTTTAGTACAAAGTTAATCGATCTAAGTTTGGGATCAACAAAGCGTTAGGAATTTGTTGGGTACATCGTTAGCTAGGAGTTTTTGTAAATGCATTTAAAAAAATACAGAATGTTCCTTATTACTGTTTTTATATTAACTTAGTTTTAATATAAACATAATACCCATTTTTGTCTACTTCAGATATTCCTGCTATTGGGTGTCATAACTCATAAGGGAGTCTCATGATGTTGAAAACGTTAGTGACATTCTGGTTTTTATAGTTGTTTTGTATTTAGATATGTTTTTTGGTTCACTTCAAAAAATAAGATATACATTACCATGTTTTATAGATCAAGTATACATTGTTTTATAATTTAATGTATCTTTAAAGCTAAAATTAGACCGAGTTAGTTGAGTAGTAAATTCTTAGTAACATGTAGACTTAATCATGAAGATATGTTTATGAATTTCGAAAACACCGTATGTTCAGCAAGTAAAAGCATGTATGTTTGTATGTAAATATTGTAAAGTTATGGTTGTGGGCAAATGTGTTATATTTGCTGTAATTATTACTGTTGTGAAGTTGCAGGTGTCATTTTACTCTATCATATAGATTGAGGTTATCTTTGGATAAGATCTATGTTATTAATTAGTAATGAACTAAACAACATGTGTGTAACCAATCAGATTCATCATTCACTAATTTATCGCGGATATAATGGGTTCAAAAGTGACGTGTGTATAATTATGGATAAAAAAAGTCATTTGAAGGTGAAAACTATTTAATAATGAATTATGTAGTTCGAACAATATAGAATTTCATGTAGTGCTTGGGTTATATGTTCCTAATAGTACTTATGCTTTATAAGCCTTGGTCATTTAGTTACCTATACGTCTAAAAGTATCATGGTCTTTCTGTGTACCCGAAATAAGATCGAGTTCCTTCGAACTATAGCATGTGAAAAATAAGGACTTAGGACATTTGATTAATTCTCTCCCTTTACCATTTTAAAAGATAGCCTCACAATCAGTTGATGAATATTGTTATCTACATTTAATTTAGGTGTGGTGCATGATAAGATTCTCTGTTTTATAAGATATTACTGTATAGATTATCAGAAGGAAGAGAAGTAAAGTGAGAAGAGCCTTGATATACTTTTCACCAATTTACGACATCGAGCACGTTGAACTAACTCTTTGGTATTTTCAACATAAATAATAATTGTTGCTACAGACGAACCAGAGGTATCCATAGAAATAATAGGAAAAGGTGAAAAATTATAAAGATGATTGAGAGCTATTGGTGGGTGTACGCTTATGCGATCTTGAGAATCTGTTTACCTTTCTTTTAAATACAATTCGGATTTCAACCTTCAAACATATGAATTCCTTTTAATTAGTGGTGTATTTATATATTTAACCATACAAGTATGTATACGTCGATCAGTGAATTTGTAACACGTGGGTGTTGAGGCTTCTTATGATGTTTTATGAAAATTGATACGTACTGGTATGTGGTATCATGCAAGGATTTCATTTTTTCCCTACATATTCTATCTTTGTTGTTATTAATCATAAACCCATTATGATATTCCTTCTACTTTTTTCTATTGGATACAGTACTAAAAATTGGTAAAAATGCCTCTTTATATATCGTATGTCCAGAAAAGAAAAAGATAAAAATGTCGGGTGGTAATAGGATAATATATGCACTTCATTATCTTTAATATCCATTTTTAACATAATCCTTAGTATTGTGTCTTTTGTATGTCTTTGTATATCCTTAACTAATACTCTTTATTAAAGTTACAATTTTTCTTATTTAGTAAAACAATATTTAGTCGATTTTTTAATAATCTGCATGAAAACTATTACTGATGAAATAAATGTATATGAAAACTCAAAAGACTTACTAATCAAGTTGCGTAGATCTAAAACTCAAAAAACAGCCATGAATGTAATTTTTACTCAACTAATGAAGGAACTTGATATGCATGAATTGAACAATTATACATGTTTTTTAATTTGCCACATTTTCCAAGTGCTCTATTTATCATCCATAATGTCATAATGATATAGATGAATTCTCTACAACAAAATGCATTTTAATGCTATGATTAGAATGTCATAACGTATTGTGGAGTGATGTTGTATGTAAGAACTTTTCATTGCATTAATAAAAGAGTTGATACTTAAACTCAGGGGCTGACATATCCATTGTGTACGTGGTGGCGGCGCTCTCCATGGTTAGACTAAAAATACGAAATTAGAGTATTCTTTCTTTAATTTTTAACGTTTTTTAAAAGTGTCCCTCACTCGAAACACAAAGTGCTCCCCACTCACGCATTAAAATCCAATACTTAACGCTTTAAAACCTAAAAATTTCCCTTTTTTAAGTTATGATACTCGATTTTTTATTCAGATTTTATTTTTTTCATCTTACTATTTTCAAAAAATATTTTGCCCCCCTAAACTTCAGTTTCTTGCGTCAGCCATTGCTTAAACACTTAAACTGCTGATTATTGTTATGGATTTACATAAAAACAGGCATTTGGTTTAAAAGAATAAAAAGAACTAAATGATTAAACAACTACGAAGTATGTTATAAAAGACTTATAATAAGAAATTCATGTTTCAAGTTCGAAAAAAGATCATATAAACAATTAATAATGTGTAGGTGATAACTAATATAAAATCTATTGTTATACTTAAGCCATTAAAAGCTATAATCTTATTTATGAGATATAAATATTTTATGTTTTGTTACTTATTTATTTTGTTGTTATGACTTTATGAAATGTATATATTTAATATTTTTTTAACTTATTTAATCAATGTATTTTAATATTATTTGAAATTCTATTTATCATATTTCGTATTAAGTGTAAAATTACGTTCTTTATTTTGAGGCAACATACGCCTAATTTTAATAACTCGATGTTTATTTGTTTTGAATTATTGCGGTCAACATTGCCTGATGTGACTTTTATCAAATATACATAAGCATTAAAATTTAAGAATCTTTTATGCTTTATCTTAAATTATGACATTTTCTTACAAACTTCGATTATTAACTCTATAACGTGAATTTATCTACCTTTTACCTTCATTTTATTATCTTAAAAAATTTACTTAAAGCTAGCCTGTCCAGCGGACGGGTCTTGAATCTAGTATATATATATATATATATATATATATATATATATATATATATATATATATATATATATATATATATATATATCGAATGGCGTTCAAGTGTGTTACACCTTAAAATAGGTTATACTAGGCACCAGTAGTAAAGTGACAAGTGTCATTTTCATTTAACAAAAATAGTAATTAATTATAATGTATATTTTAATTATATAATTGATAAAAGGGCATGTAAGTAATTTGTGTTTCCTTATTTCTAGTTATATTTTTTTCAGATTGAAATTGAAGATATTTTATGCATATCATGGTTTCTTTTTTTTGAGATCGTCACTGTTTTCTTTTATCAGTTACAAATTACACTTTCTTTTTCATAAAAAACAAGAACTTCAAAAATCGAAGGCTACTAGGTTTCAATCCACTATTTAAGGAGACGATGGATCAAGAAACGATATCTACCGCGTCTCCCTTGACAAACGGTTTTACGCGCTACCTTTTTGGATCAACAGCCGTGAAACCATCGTGATTCACAAAGTTAATTAACTCTCCGCCAACAACCGCTCGTGTGCGGATCTTTCCCATCAACTGTCAGCGCCCAACAAGTCATAATCACTTAGGACTCAATGTGCCAAGTCTCGATTAAGTCGCGTCTCAGAGGATCTCGACTGTCTCGTCTCTATTAAGAGTGACCTCCTGTGTTTTATGAGGACAGAATAATCAATCTTGTTGTTCTCGTTTAAAAGACATGTTTTCATTTAGTGTGTTTCTTTTATTGAGGATTGAGTGTGTATGTGCGTTTCCTCATGAACCGTTTTGCATCATTAGTGGTTCAGTGTGTAAGTGCTTTCCTTGGAGGGTCGATAAATGGTCGTGGTCAAGTCGTGTTCTTACGATTTAAAAGTAAAGTCGTGTTTGTTTTCTCAAAAAGTCTTTCCGGGTGAGGAGCGTTTTCATGCAAGCATATCAGGTCACGTAGTTTTTTCACAAGAGATCTGGTTAGAGCGTTCATATGTGAGGTTCTGTGTTTTACGACATGTGATTTGATTCGGGTTCAGCTTGTGGTTAAGATTGACGTCATGTTTTAGATCGGGGAGTTATTTGATTTAATTTGGGTCAGCTTGTGATAGGGGCCGAAGAGTAGTTTTTACTTTTTAGTTTATATGCAATTTTTTTCTGTGCAAGTTAAGCAATGGTACTTATGTGGTGGGTAGTTGACATGGTGATTCTGTTCGTGTTGCAAGTAGCAGCAATGTTTCATTCATATTTGTTTGTAATTATATTATTAGTAAAGAATACAATAAGTTGTACCATTTGATAACCCATGTATCAATTAATTATTAGTAATTATATCTGTTAATTTGTAAGGTTTAGTACATGTATCTATGGCAAAAGTAATATTGTATCACGCTTAGAAAAATGGTGTACCATGTGTTAAGAAAAATTATGGCAACAAAGCAAAATAAAAAGGTGTAATATGGTTTGCTCGAGAAGGTGGCAAGGTTCGGGTGATTGACTGATTCTGTATTCCATGTCTGTTGTTTACGAGGTATTACCCAAAGTCTGGTAGTAGTGTTGTTTCAACGGTTTTTAGAGTGTTTTAGTATTCTCTTCATCATTGACGTGGTACATGTATAACATGTATATAATATGAGTAGCACTTAAGTTAAGATGATCACATTCTTATCTAACATATAGCCTTCTGCGGTACATCGACTTGGTATATCCGTGCTATTCAAGAGCATTGAGATTTCTAATTCACTAGGCAGGACTTCTAGGCCCAGACCACGCACTTTTTCGAGAACAAGGACCAGACCTCGGGTAGGACAAGGCTGAAATATTTGTATTACGAACAGGGCCGCTAAGGGACCAACCTTATATTGTAATACACGTTACAACGAATCTGTCTGCTACCTAGATCAACATCATTACACTAAACAAACGTTTCACGAGTTGGTTTAGAAAAATATTCGTTATTTCTGTAACTAATTATTAGTTTATAAAAGATTAAAAAAACTGTTAGTCAGAATATGTCACTAATGATTAATTACTTTATACGGAGTAAAAGATTACAATGTGTCATGAGTTGATAAAAAAAATTTACTCCGTATTGAGAAGTTATGTATGAAAACAAAAGTCGATACTACTACGTAATTAGTTTAAGAAATAATAAAAAATGTGAAAAGGCATATTTTAAACCAAGAAAAATGGGATCTACGCTTTCAGAACCGAAGATCGTAGATTTTACTGTCTATGATATGAGTATATTTTGTATAGAAATTCATAAACTAATAGATACAAGAATTTGTATCACTTGTCAACCAATGTCTCAATTGATTTTTAGTCAATTGTATCAATTATTTTTTACTGTGTATCACATGTATCCATGAATAAAAGAATATTTATATACTAGTATTAAGTAGTTTACAAGAGTTAATAAAAAGATTGTACCATATATGAAAAGAAAAATGTTGAGAAACTAAGGAGAAATATTAGGTATAATAATAGTGAAGACTAATGTATATGGGTTACTAATTTGTCACTTTGTTTTTGATTTATTACCATCATGCCACATATCTAATGAATCTAATCAATATTAATTGTCATATAAGGTAATCTGATCTAACGGTTCACAAGTGTACTCACTATAACTCATTTTAAGAGTGTACACCACAATAACGCTCCCCTATATATATATATATATATATATATATATATATATATATATATATATATATATATATATATATATATATATATATATATATTATATATATATGTATAATTATGATTTGAAATCATACTTTTTAATTCATCATATCCCAGCCACATCTTTAAACCAATAGGATTTGAGAAATTCCTAGAAAATCTCCATTTTCCACATTTTTGTGATTTGAAATCGCACTTTTTTGAAACTACGTTTTGAAAATGCTGTTTTGGTACTTTTCTGAAAGTGCGTTTTGGAAACGCTGTTTTGGAAATTGCGTTTTCGAAACAATGCAGTTTTGAAACCTGCGTTTTCGAAACGCAATTTTGAAAATTGCATTTTGGAAACGCAGTTTTTGATTGTTTCCGTATTCTTTATAAAACATATGCCATTTGCAAGAATTGAACATGGGACCTTTCGTTTAGGGTTAATCAAACTTACCAACTTGCTATGGTAAGGTTTTTGTTTAAATGTTACTAACCCATATACTTAAACTCATTAAAAATGAATACCTTTATTTTTTGTTTTTAATTTTTGAAATATTTTTATTAGTTTTCGTTTTTAGATTCAAATTTTTTTATTTTCTAAATTTCGGATTAAAACATGTTTATTTAAACTTTTTAAATATTTTCCAAAAATCATGAAATTTTCATATTCTAATTTTAAATAGAAACTAGAAAACCCCATATTACCCTTTATATTTACTTTTTCGTCAGTATATTTACGTTTTCCTCGGTATTTTTAATTTTTTTTATTCGATTTAGTCTGTTTTCCTCAGTATTTTATGTTTTCATCAATAACTTTACATTTTCGTCAATATTTTTACATTGCCGTCAAATCTTTTACGCTTTCGTCAAAATATTTACGTTTTCGTCCAAAATATTACGTTTTCGTCTGATCATTTACATTTTCTTCCGAGTTTTTATGTTTTTGTCTTAATTTTTACGTTATCCTCCGGGTTTTTTACGTTTTTCTGATTTTTTACGTTTTCTTCAGCTTTTTTATGTATTCATCCGATGGTTTACGTTTAAGTAGGTTTTTTTTACGTTTTGTCTAATTTTTTACGTTTTCGTCCGTTACTTTTTAGTCTATTTTTTACGTTTTCGTCAGCGTTTTTACGTTTTTCATCAACATTTCTACGTTTTCGTCCGAAATGTGCAAAAAAAATAGGAGCAAAACATAAAAACGCTGATGAAAACGTAAAAAAACGAACGAAAAAAAAAACGAACGAAAACGTAAAAATACAGACAAAAATATAAAAATACTGACAAAAACGTATAAATATCGACAAAACGTAAAAATGCTGACAAAAACGTAAAATTACTGACGAACCCGTAAAATTACAGATGAAAACATCAAAATGCTGGCGAAAAGGTCAAAACGCTGACGAAACCCTAAAAATCGGAGAAAACGTAAAAAATTGGGCTAAAACGTAAAAAACCTGATGAAACCCTAATAAATTGGACGAAAACGTAATAATACTGATGAAAACATAAAAAACTTAAGAAAACATAAAAAAACTGATGAAAACGTAAAAGAACTTGCGAAAACGTGAAAAAAAAACACGGGAAAAAACATATGAAAATGTAAAAAAAAAACTAGCAAAACGTGAAAAAAAAATGATGATGAAAAAAAACGATTGAACATGATTTCGTCTAAACACTGTTCATTTTTTTAGAAAATGAAAAATACCATCTAAACAGGTGTTCAATATTTTCAACTCTTCTCTACAAAATATATCTGTGTATATATATCTCTATATTATATATAGGTATAACAATGATTTGATACCACACCCCTAATCCCAGTCATATGTGACATGTCACCTCTAAGCCAATAGGATTTGATTTTTCCCTAAAAAATCTCAAAAAAAAAACCCGAAAGTCGTTGTTTGAAAACGCATTTTTAAAAAAAACTACGTTTTTATAACACATGTATATATAATACTTCTAATCTCATTTTTTTCATTATTCTAGCCACAGAAAAAAGACACACACACAAACCCTAAAACAGCCGTCACCATCTTTTGATCCTCTACTTGATTCAAAAACGCAGGTTTCATCATTATACAAACCCATGCCTCAAATCATTCATTCGCATCTGATTAACCCACACCTCAAATCATTCATTCGTACATGACCGATTGATGTTATCTTTTAATAATGGAGTTATGTTATCTTTTGATTTTATCTTATTCAATTTATGAAAAAACGTAATCGATTCGATTTATGAAAAACCCTAATCGATTCGATTTATGAAAAACCCTAATCGATTCGATTTATAAATAACCCTAATCGATTCGATTTATGAAAAACCCTAATCGATTCTGGAGTTTAATTTATATTAGTTGATTGCAGTGACTTTGTCCAAGACAAAGAAGAAAGGTGCACCCTAATCTATTCGATTTATGAAAAACCCTAATCGATTTGATTTATGAAGAGCCCTAATCGATTCGATTTATGAAAAACCCTAATCGATTCTGGAGTGTAATTTGTATAGGTTGTTAGAAATACGTTTTTATTGTATATTAGAAGTATCGGTCACTCCACAATATTATTAATGTTGTATAGCTCGTAGTTAATGTTTGCTTATTTAGTTAAGTAAAAACCGGCCCATGGGCTTGTCATGGGTCGGCCCAAGCCCATTAGTGGCTTGGATATAAATACCCCTTTCCACCATGGAAAAGGGTTGGTTGTTGGTTAGTTTTTCATTCCATTTGAATAAAACACACACATTTTTTCTCAAACTTTCTCTCACTACTTTCTCTCTCTAGAACCTTCAACCCACCTTATTGATTCATAAGATTATCACTATTCTTCAATTGGTATCAAGAGCCATGGGATGATTTAAGGTAATGATTTGTGTTGTTCTTTAGTTTTTGATTGTATTAGTGTTTTTTAGGACAATCTATCTTGATTCTTGAAGTTTTTGGTGATTTTGTTGGTGGGATTAGTAGATAAGTATTGGGTTTTACTTCTTTTGGTAGAAATCACAAAACTTTTCGGGTAATTTGGTAAAAATCTGGGTTCGTTCTTAATATTTTTGGTCGATTGTTAAACACACGAACTAGCCTGCTTCCAGTAAATTCCGAACCAAAATCTTCCGAACCAATTTCTTCCGGATCAAAGAAGTTCCGAACCAATATCTTCCGAACCAACAATTCCGGATCAAAGAAGTTCCGAACCAATATCTTCCGAACCAACAGTTCCGGATCAAAGAAGTTCCGAACCAATATCTTCCGAACCAACAGTTCCGGATCAAAGAAGTTCCGAACCAATATCTTCCGAACCAACAGTTCCGGATCAAAGAAGTTCTGAACCAATATCTTCCGAACCAACAGTTCCGGATCAATGAAGTTCCGAACCAATATCTTCCGAACCAACAGTTCCAGATCAAAGAAGTTCTGAACCAAATCTTCCGAATCAACACTGTTCCGGATCAAGGAAGTTCCGAACCAATTTCTTCCGAATCAACAATTGTTCCGAACCAAGGGATATTTTACTTGTTTTTTTTTCGACGATTTTTAGAGGATTTAATCTTGGTTTCTTACACAAAAACTCAACACAACTCACAACTTTACTTCACTGCTCGATCAACCGATAATCTTTGACTCTTTAAAGTGATCAAAATGAATCCGAATTCATTAATGCCTCAAATGACATCACTTACGGATATTTCTGTCATTACGGGAACGGATAATCGCCCTCCAATGCTCATTAAAGAAGTCTTTGAAGCATGGCAAGGCCGTATGATGTCATACATTAAGGGAAAACCGACATATGGGAGGCTTATGGTCAAGTCAATTCTAAATGGTCCACTTGATTATGGTACCATCGTTGTTAACAATGTGACTCGACCACGGGAGTTTGAAGAACTTACACCAGCTCAACAACTTATTGCCGATGCAGACGAAAAGGCTCTTCAAACCATTCTCCAAGCTCTTCCACATGACATCTATCGAATGGTAAGTCAATATACGGTTGAAAAGGATTTATCGGAACGTCTAAAGGTTTTCAAACAGGAACGGGAATGTCAGTTGTATGATCTGTTTGATAGATTCACGTACAGTCCAGGGGAAACGCTTCACGACTACTACTTCAGATTCACTACTCTCATGAATGATTTGAATGTATACAATCTCGTGATTGCTCCATTCCAGGTTAACACCAAGTTTTTGAATACTTTACCTCAAGCTAAATGAGGTGAGTATATTACTGATGTTAAGTTAACTAGGGATTTGCATAAGTGCAATTTGGATCAACTCTATGCTTTTCTCCAGCAGCATGAGAAGCACGTGATCATGCACCGTTCGCCTCGAGGTATGTACCCTGATTCTTTAGCTTTGATGGCAAATCAACCAAGCTTGTCATACAACAACACTCCTTATATCATGGGACACCAAGCCTATCATCCATCACCGTACATGACTCCAAGCTTCCCCCAATATTCGATTCTACCGCAACCACCCACCTCACATCAGCAACAATATCGGTTTAATGCACCTTCGTCTCAGAGAGAACCACAAGCATCACAATATGCCTTACAACCTCACCCATATTCACCAGCAAGCATTGTACCTTATGCTCAGTCATCATACTCTTCTTATCAAGAAAATGCAGCATATCCATCAAGCTATTCTGACCACATGAGTATTCCTTCTAGTGCTTATGCCGCTCAACAAGACCAAGCAATGTATTGTGATAATGATGAAGTTCCCATTCCTGAATTCAAACAAGGAACTGACCCAGTTGAAGTGTTAGCCACTATGTCTGCTTATCTCACAAGGACATTGAGCAAACGAGGATTTAGAGGACCAGCTCCTACTAACAATCAGCTGAGGAATTCATCCAATTCTCGACAACAAGCTACCATTGAGAATGGCAGGGTAATGGTTCAACCTATTCAACCTTATCAGGGGAGACCCACTACATCAACCACCAATGCACGCATGGTCAATCCTGCTCCAATGGTCAACACTCCTCCACGGGCTAATTCCACAGGTAAGTTAAGAATGATTACATGCTACAACTGTAAGGAAGAAGGTCACATGTCTAAGGATTGCACAAAACCCAAGAGGAGAAGGGATGGTCAATGGTTTGCAGAGAAGATTTATTTGGTGAACGCTCAGGCACAAGGACAGGAACTTGATGAAGAGGAGCTTGCATTTCTTGCTGATCCAGGGATTGCGAAACAAGAAGTTGTCACTACACAGAATGCAGCATACCAAGCAGATGATCTGGATGCTTACGATTCAGACTGTGATGATCTTCAATCTGCTCAGGCAGCTCTTATGGCAACTATCTCTAGCTTTGGGTCAGATAAAATATCTGAGGTACTTACTAATACCACTGATACTAGTATTCAACCACATCAACAAGAGGGTGCTGATCCGAATGAGTCTTCGGTGGTGAGTCTTTCAAATGAGGAGACAATCAATGATAGTAATATCACTGTGAGTCCCCATACTTTGAGTGAATCACAACCGGGAGCCATTTCGCATACGCATATTCCTGCTCAACAAGATTTGGTCATGGTTCCTGCAAAATTACTTAGCCAAATTAATACTGCACTCTTAGAAACCCTAGCTAAGAATAAGAATTTGTCTGCTGAGCTTGCCTTGTGCAACGAAAAAGTTCAAACTTTGGAATTAGTTCCTTCATCCAATGTTCTAACAAATCCCGAATATGATCATTTTCGAAACAAACAAATGGGTCATTTGCAAGAAATTGAAACCTTAAGAGCAGATCTTTCCAACGAACTTAAAGAAAAAGAGTTAGTGGTCACTAATTTTCATAAACTTTAAACGGATTTTGAATTACTCGAGTCTAAAAAGAAGGAAATGGAAATTAATGCGGCTAATAAGATTAGAAGTTTAGATTATTTGCTTTTAATACAATACACTGCCTCTCAACTAGTGCACTTAGTTGACGCATCGTTTAGAGAATTTAACTTATCGCGTCAAAAAGACCTTCCCCCTAACCCACGGTATGCAAGACAAGCTTTTATCCATAGTCCAGACTTTATAATGCAACCCAATTAGGATTGGTCTTAGATCCGATTGTTATTTTCGAGGATCGCACAAATAAGGATCTAGTTGATGAGAATCGGTCATACAACTTTGCAAAATATCCCCAGTGTGATTATTTTAAAATGAATCAGGAGCTTGCAAAAACGGACTTTAGAATTCGCTTCCATATGGATAAAGATCTCATCACAGCACCAACCTACATGTTAAATGAAGAAAACCCTAGTACACTTCCTACACTTGTCAACATGGAAGGACCTAAGGAAATTCCAAAGGATCTTCCACCTGTTAGCACTGTATGGATAAACTTGCAAGAGATTAATCAATACTTTGCTAGTTTTGACAAGGTCATCCGGGAATGTACGACTTCAAATGGTCTAAACGCCGGAGAATGGGCTTTCGAACACATGAACGAGGTGTTTAAGAATGAGATCAATCCTTTTGTCGAAAGTCTAAAAGGAAGTTTTGCATCTCTTTCGGAAAATCTCGAGTTTGAAATTAAAGAAGTTCAAAAAGTGTTTTATGAAATGGACACCGCTTACGAACTACAATTAATTGAAAAGGAAAAGATTTTATCCGAATATGACCGATTCTTGTCCCAAGTAATTTGGTGTGATGTTCTTACTACTGTGAATGTTAATTATTCGAATGAGGTTACATCCGCTATGATTAAATGTGATGCTGTGAATATATGTGATGATGTGTGTGATCTCTCTGTAAATGTTGCTGATACTGTAAATGAGGTAGATAATCATTCTTGTCACGAGTCTAACGCTGAATTTTTAAAGCTTCAAGATTCTTACAATTTACTTACAAAACGCTTTAATCAACTTGAACAACATTGTATATATTTAGAATTAAAACAGCAAACTCAAAATGAGGATCTTTTGATAACAAATGGTTGTGAAAACAGTGTTGAGACGAGTGACAAGATGATTGAGATAGTTAAGGCATTAGAGGAAGAGATTATGAGATTAAAGAGAGATGTGTCATCAAACGAAACACTAAAATTAGAACTAGAGGCTGCAGAGTCTAAAAACCAGTGCTTAGAAACTAGACTTTCGTCTATTCTAGGGGAGATGGATCGTGCAAGACAGGGAATGTCCAATGTTTATGGTTCACTAGAAGAACGCTTCGCTTTTAATGCGGCACAGCAACAATCTTATGTTGAACAATTGAACCAAAAATGTGAGGAAATCTCTGACTTAAATATCCAGCTCATTGACAAAAACATGGTTTTGGCCGAGTTAAAGGAGACACTTCTTCTCACCCGACAAGAAGTTGTTAATAACTTAGCTACCAACTCTGCACCGTCCTCTAGTGCTCCATCAACCAATTCAGTAGTGATCTATAAGAACCCGCGCCATAAGCAAAATCCGGATACTTACGATGTTTATATGATGAATGCAATCAAGCAAGTGGACCTTGTTAGGGATATTTTAGATGATTTGTATGCTTTATATCCCTCAAGCAGTTACTATTATTCAGCTCATGCATATATTCAGCGAGTTCAATATTGCTTAGCATATTTGCAATACATAGGAAAACCGGGTTCTGCACTACTCACTAATTGACCCATTGCTGTAACTCCATTCAATAAGACCCCAGGAGCAAAACCGTCATTGGCACCATCAACTAAGGCACCTTTAAAATCTGTTGCTAATGTTCCCACTTTGCCTTCTACAGGATTAAAAGAGTCTACTAAGGCTAAAGGATCGCCACTCAAGAAAGATAAGATCAAGCCCTCCACTAGTAGTACCATCAAGAAGAAAGTAGAAGCTCACCCTAGGAATGTTATTTCAGATTTAAATAAAACGAATCATGTTAAGACTAAAAGCTCTGCACCTGTGCAGAAGCCTAAACCATTTGTGAATTCTAATTTGAAATGTTGGAATTGTAATGAATGCATGTTTTCCCAACGTCATGATTTGTGTCTTATTGATCATGTGAATGAAATGAATGCCATTAGGAATGATCTTGAATGGAAGCAAACTGGGAGAACTCGTACCCAAGTTGGATGGCAATGGCGTCCCACTGGTAGGACCTTTACAATTAGATGGACAAATGTGCCCTTTAACTAGGAATGCATCCATTGAGGTTAGGCCTCAGCGTCCTTTAATTAGGCACACTAGCACTAAAGTATGGAAATCGCGCCCTTTAATTAGGTCAGCCCCCACTATAGTGCCTATCAGTGAAGAAATACCTCAGGATTTAAGCCAACTTGAATCTACACCACCAACTAGGAAGAAGGCTAGGAAATCTAAGAAACCTAAGGTTAGCAAATCTAAGATCATTAAATCTGTACCTGCTAATAACAAGGAATATTCAGATTCCGAAACCTATACATTGTCCTCGTCTGGTGATATTTTCAGGTGGTCCAAATCATCCTCTGGTATTTGGACTCCAGTTGCTCAAAGCATATGACCGGAGATCGCTCGATGCTCCAGAATTTCGTCAGCAAGTTTCTTGGAACGGTTAAATTCGGTAATGATCATATTGCAAAGATAATGGGGTATGGTGAATATCAGATTGGAAATGTTACGATTTCAAGGGTATACTATGTAGAAGGTCTTGGTCATAATTTATTTTTAGTAGGAAAATTCTGTGATTCCAACCTAAAGGTTGCTTTTCGACAACACACTTGTTTCATCCGCAACTTGGAAGGAAAAGACTTGTTGAAGGGGTCTCGTGGTGCAAATCTTTATACTTTGTCCCTACAAGACATGATGGCCGCCTCTCTAGTATGTCTTCTCTCCAAAGCATCTAAGACCAAGTCATGGTTATGGCATCGCAGATTATCTAATCTCAACTTTGATGCTATTAATCATTTGGCTAAAAACGAATTAGTTCGCGGTCTTCCAAAGCTCAAATTTCACAAGGACCATTTATGTTCCGCGTGTTCAAGGGGGAAAAGCACCAAGAAATCATACAAGCCCAAAGTTGAAGACACCAATCAAGAAAAACTTCATCTTTTGCATATGGATCTTTGTGGGCCAATGCGAACCGAAAGTGTGAGCGGTAAGAAATTCATCCTTGTTATTGTGGATGATTTCTCCAGGTTTACATGGGTTAGATTTCTACGTACAAAGGATGAAGCACCGAGCTATCATCACTTTTCTGAAATTCATTCAGGTACGTTTAAATACTACTGTCCGCCGTATTCGTACAGATAATGGAACAGAGTTCGTCAACCAGACTCTTCGTGATTACTATGAAGAAGTTGGTATTTCACATGAAACATCCGCTGCACGTACTCCACAACAAAACGGTGTCGTTGAAAGACGGAATCGTACGCTTATGGAAGCTGTTAGGACTATGCTGATTTATGCGAACGCTCCATTATTCTTGTGGGCAGAAGCGGTATCTACTGCATGTTTCACCCAAAACCGCTCTATCATTCGGAAACGCCATGGAAAAACACCTTACGAGCTTCTACATGATCGTAAACCCGATGTTTCATTCTTTCACGTGTTTGGTGCTCTTTGTTATCCAAACATTAATAGTGAGAAATTGGACAAACATCAACTGAAAGCCGATATAGGTATTTTCATTGGTTACTCACCCTCCAAGAAAGCATACCGAATTTACAACCGTCGTCTTGGTAAGATAGTAGAAACTATGGACGCAGATTTTGATGAGCTGACAGCGATGGCTTCTGAGCAACGCAACTTTGAACCCGCGCTTCATGAGATGGGAACCGGTGCTATTAGTTCCGGATTAGTTCCCAATAATCCTACTTCTACATCATTTTTACCACCTACAAGGCCCGAGTGGGATAAACTATTTCAACCTTTGTTTGATGAATTCTTTGATCCCCCAAATGATGAAGTTCCAGCACCTGTAGTGATAGCTTCAATCCCTGAAGTTGTTGCTCAAGCTAATGAAGCTTTATCAAATGCATCTTCAATTAACATTGAACCGGATGCACCTCTACCAAGTAATTCTCAAACTACACCTGAATCTTCACCCTTACTTGTGCCTAATGATGTTGAAGAGGATTCTATTGATCACGATTTGGAATATGCTCACCTACAAGAGCTTCCATTCTTTGGTATACCGATACCTGAAAACCCTTCAGCCGCGTCTACCTCAGAAGAAGCTCCTACAATCGTTCACTCCAGACCACCACGGATTGAAAATCACAGCACCAAATGGACAAAAGATCACCCAATTAGGAATATTATTGGAGGTCTCGATCGACCAGTCTCGACACGCCATCAATTACAAGAGAGTGCACTCTATTGCTATTTTGATGCATTTCTCTCCGAAGTTGAACCTAAAAACTGGCAACATGCTATGACTCAATCATCTTGGATTGAAGCCATGCAAGAGGAACTAAATGAATTCCAAAGACTTGAAGTATGTGAATTAGTTCCTCTCCCTGACAAGGTTAACATCCTTACTTTGTTGTGGGTTTATAAGGTTAAACTCGATGAGATGGGTGGAGTCTTGAAGAATAAGGCTAGATTGGTTGCTAGAGGATACAAACAAGCCTTGGGTATCGACTTTGAAGAATCTTTTGCTCCTGTTGCAAGATTGGAGGCTATTAGACTATTCCTTGTGTATGCTGCTCATATGAACATGATCGTCTATCAAATGGATGTGAAGACGGCATTTTTGAATGGTGAACTAAGGGAAAAGGTCTATGTTAGTCAGCCGGATGGGTTCGTTAGTACGGAGTTTCCTAATCATGTGTACAAGCTTAAGAAGGCTCTCTATGGGTTGAAACAAGCTCCACGCGCGTGGTATGATCTCCTTTCAACATATCTCATTTCGGAAGGTTTCTCCAAAGGCAAAGTGGACCCCACTCTATTCACTCTCAAAGAGGACAACGACATGATACTGGTACAAATTTATGTTGATGATATAATATTTGCTGCCACTAACATAGAATTGTCAAACCGCTTTGAGAAAATAATGTCCACACGCTTTCAGATGTCAATGATGGGAAAAATTTCATTTTTCTTAGGATTACAAATTTCTCAGAATCCCAGAGGCATCTTTATTAATCAATCCAAATATGCTCTAGAATCTTTAAAGAAATATAACTTTGAAAATTGTGACCCCGTGGACACTCCAATGGTGGAGAAATCCAAGTTAGATGAAGATAGGAATGGGACTATTGTCGATCCAAAACTCTACCGTGGGATGATCGGCACCCTTCTCTATATGACTGCTAGCAGGCCTAATCTGCAATTTGTCGTATGCATGTGTGCCCGGTATCAGGCTCGGCCTACCGAAAAGCACCTACATGCTGTTAAAAGGATCTTTCGGTATCTCAAAGGAACACTTCATCGTGGTCTATGGTATCCGAAAGATTCCTCTATTGCTTTAATATCATATGCAGATGTCGATCATGCTGGGTGTCAAGACACGAGGCGTAGCACTTCTGGGTATGTGCAACTCCTTGGAGACAGATTGATTAGTTGGTCTTCAAAAAGGCAGAAAAGCGCTGCAATTTCTAGCACGGAGGCTGAATACATTGCCATGTCCAGTTGTTGTGCTCAAGTCCTTTGGATGAGATCACAACTAACTGACTACGGTTTGGGATTCAACAAAATCCCGATGTATTGTGACAAAAGAGCGCCATTGCCCTTTGCTGCAACTACGTTCAACACTCTCGGGCAAAGCACATCGACATTCGCTACCATTTCATTAAAGAGCAAGTGGAAAACGGAGTAATCGAGCTGTATTTTGTCACCACTGAGTATCAGCTGGCAGATATGTTCACCAAAGCCTTAGATCGAGGACGAATCGAGTTTTTGATCGAAAAGCTTGGCATGAAATCATTCTCTCCAGCGACTCTCAAAGAGTTGGCAGAAGAATCAGCAGAATAGTGGTGGTAAACTATTCATGTGTATCCTTTGTTCGTGATCATGTATATTATCGTATATATATATATATAAACCACAAAAAGAAAAACACAAAAATATAAAACCTTGAAAAACCATAAAAAATATAAAACCAAGAAAAACCATAAAAATATATAAAACCAAGAAAAGCCATAAAAAATAAAAAACCAAGAAAACCCAAAAATATTTTCGTCTTTTTAAATCGGGCATGTCTTTTAGTACGGTAATATTTACGGCTTTAGAAATGTCGATCAATATTGACACGGCGCCATAAATAGAGTCCGTATAAAAGTTGTACATTTTTAAAACATGCCCATTATGGCTTGTAGTTATTTCTGACTGCAACCCGCTTTTCGCATTAAAGTCACGTATTTCCTTGGAAAACGTTGGCTCACAACGGGAATTAATTTTCTCGGGCATGATTTACAAGCCAAATCATGCAAAGAGATCAAGTTTACTTTATAACTTGGTCTAACACGAGTTAGTGTACGTCTCAGTGCATTAATTTGTCAAAATAAGAGAAATCTTATTGCCATCACGAATCTATCTTTTCAAGACATTAATTGGAAATGTTTTCATCAATATTTGACTCTTTAAACAATGACTACAGCTCTTTAAATAGAAAACGGGTCATCGTTTAAGGGGGAGAAAATATTAAATCGTCTTCATCATCAAAAAGGTTTTCAAAAGTGTTTGAGGAAAATTAGTTGGCTAAATGGTTAATGACTGGAAATGCTTTAGTATTCGTCTTGTATTCGTTCGTGATTTGTCGTGTATATTTAAGTTTGTGTGATCGCTAAGATAGGTAAAGGTGGTTATGTTTAACGATGGTTAGTGACTAGAAACGAAAAGAAAAGGAAAAGAAAAGAAAAACAAAAACTTGGGGGACTAAAACTAGCAAAAAGAAAAAGTTATAAATTTTTTTTACCTAAGTCAACCCCCCCCCCCCCCCCCCCGGTATCTTTCCCTTATTCTCTTTTCTTCTTTATGTTCTTCTTCCATCCGCCATTAACACACACAAATCACACACTCAAGCTTTATTATCGCGTTCTTTATTGATTTCTAATCCATCCCATTCGAGTAACAAGGTACATACGTCTTATTCATTCATCTAATTCGTCTTTAAATCCTCCTAATTAACTTGTTCTAATTCAATTAATCAAATTAGGGTTTATGCTCTATTTAGGCTTTAATTGATTAGGTTTTTAGGTGGGTTTGGCTCGGATTAGCATTAGAACGAGTCTTATTGCCTTAGAATGCCTTAAAACACACGAATGCTATTAGAATAATTCATGATAGAACGTTTTTAGTGCATTCCGAATGAACAAGGATTTAGAACTTCCGAACGAATGACTTCCGAACGAATGGCTTCCGAACTAATAACTTCCGAACGAATAACTTCCGAACGAACGACTTCCGAACGAAGGTGTTCCGAACGAACGAATTCCGAACGAAGGTGTTCCGAACGAACGACTTCCGAACGAAGGTGTTCTGAACGAACGACTTCCGAACGAAGGTGTTCCGAACGAACAACTTCCGAACGAAGGTGTTCCGAACGAACAACTTCCGAACGAAGGTGTTCCGAACGAATGACTTCCGAACGAAGCTGTTCCGGACGAACAACTTCCGAACGAAGGTGTTCTGAACGAACAACTTCCGAACGAAGGTGTTCCGATCGAACAACTTCCGAACGAAGGTGTTCTGAACGAACAACTTCCGAACGAAGGTGTTCCGGACGAATGACTTCCGAACAAAGGTGTTTCGAACGAATGACTTCCGAACGAATGTGTTCCGAATGAATGTCTTCCGAACGAAGGTGTTCCGAACGAATGATTTCCGAACGAAGTTGTTCCGAACGAAGGTGTTCCGAACGAAGGAGTATTGGATTGATAATCGTTTGCTTGTTATAATTACTTGAAGATGGTATATATATTGTTCTGTGTATCAACCTTTTATGTCTTATCTTAAGCAGACACCATGACTAATCCAACCGTGCAAGAACTCCAAAATGCTAGAGCAGCCGCAATTGCCGAGGCAAAAGCCCTCAAGTTCATACCAAACAATTACTGGCTGAAGGAAGTTTCTCAATCCACTCACCATGGATTCAAAGTCGCCTCAGCAATCCTTGATCAATCTCACTTCAAGAATGCTTTAATGAGTACTGCTTCGGTGCCATTCGATTACATGTATGAATTCTGGGCTACCAAGGAAAGTACTTCAAACAAAATCACCTTCTCCCTCGACAACAAGCAACAGACACTCACCGCTTCAGACTTCCGCAAGATATTTGGAATTCGAGATACACCCAAAGGTCTGTCATTTTCAAGGAACCCTAACAAAGACGAACTCATGGAGATGTTCTGTGCTCTTGGATGTCCTGACCTACGAGTTGTGTCCGATTTTACCACCGCCAAAGTGGGTCAACCTTGGAGAGATATCTTTGGTATCCTCAGTAGATGTCTTACACCTAAAACAACTGGGCATGATGTTGTGCCTGGTCCAATTATGAACATCTTCTATGGAATGTACAAAGGCTTAAATACAGATTATGCATCCTTGTTGTGGGAAGAATTTAACTTTCAACTCTTCCAAAACAAGAAGCTGAAGGCTAATGTCTTTCCTTGCCCTCGGTTTATCAAGCTTATAATTCATTATTTTATGAAGAATGATGCCTCTATTGATAAGCGCACAACAAGCCGTCACCACACTGAAGAGGCTGATGACACTGTGGACCTAAGGCATGAAGGATCCTCTGGTGCTGTTAATTCTGGTCCTATTCCTGGTCATCTTCTGACAGATAAGATTATAGCTTTTGCTGATTACAAGCTATTGCTAATAGAAATCAAGAATCAAAAAGCAAGCCTTCAGACAGGAGAAGACTCGTCTACTACGGTCAAAGGTAAAGGTAAACGCAAGCAAACAGTTGCTTTATCTGAACCCAAAACCAAGAAGAAAAAGACTGAGGCTAAGAAGGGTAAGAGCACGGCTGACGAGCTTGTTCTTCACGATGAAGAAGATGTTGATGACGATCCTACTCTCGAGCTAACTCGAAAGACTGAGAAAAAGTTAATGAAGATGGCTATTGAAAAGAGTAGGAGAGACACGGGCGGTAGTGGTTCGGGTGCATAGATGGATGTTGAAGAAGAATACGAGGAGCCACATGACATTAGTGAGTTTGGATCACCCGAACGTTACACAGCATTGAAGGAGACATCCATTGCTGATACAGCAAGTGTTGAGAAGGCGTCCGGTGCTACAACAATCATTGTGACTACACAGCCTCTTGTAACTCAACCTCCACCAATCCAGCCTTTACCAACCCGACCGGTGCCAACACCATTCCCTCCACCTCCACCTACTTCCGTCATGAGTACTGTAATCACAACCGTGCCTTTTCAACCATCCCATAGTAGCTCTACACCATCTTCAATGGCTGCATTTGTAATGGCAGAAATGTTGGATAAACACACGGAAAATCAAAGAAAAGAGATGGATCAACTTCAAGAAGAGCTATTTCGACGAGTGGAAAGTGAAGAGGCATCCAAGAAAGCCCAAGAAGAGATGCTAGCTAAGTTCACTGCAGAGATGGAGTTGACACGTAAAGCTCATGCAGAAGAACTTGCTCAGGTCAAACAGGCTGAAGCTGATAAGTATGAAGCACGATTTACGAGACTTCGAGCTATAAAGGATAAATATAAGGAGCAGAGAGAAACACTTGAAGCTTCTATTGTAGAGAGAGTGAAAGAATCTGTTGAGTCCCTTATGCCAAAACTGCGTGATGAGATGAGGAAACTTGCGGCTGATAACTTGATGATTAAGTCGTCCAACCCTTCCGAGTCAGCCTACAAAATTGCATATGACTTAACGGATTTTGAGTTAAAGAAGATCCTCAAAGCTCGCATGAAGGAAGTTGGATCTTTTAACAAGTCTAAAATTCAGCGGACACTCTACAAAGCACTCAATGAAGCTATCTTGGAGGATGATCGATTGTTTAAGACGTTTGGAAGTGTGGTACCTTACCACATCTTGGATGAGGAGGAAAAGGAAGATAGTGAGCAGGAGGACAATGATGGTGAAGAAGAGGGTGATGGTGAAGAAGAGGATGATGGTGATGATGATGATGATGGTGATGATGATGATGATGGTGATGGTGGTGATCTAAATGAGGAGAGTGATAAGGGTAGCAACGGGGATGATGATGAGGATGATGGTGGTAAACATGATCAGCCTGAAACGGGGGACAAGGTTGCCAGCAAAAAGAAACCATCCAAGTCTGGTACCAAGTCTCAGAAAGATGCTTCCCGAAAGGAAAAGTCCACCTCTACGGAGTCAGGACGAACCAAGTAGCGCCATGATGTGAATGCTGCTACTGCGTCATCGATTCCCGGTACATCTGTTTCTGTTTCTATACCTGTTACCACTAATCCTGTTAGTTCTTTTGTTGCTCCTGTGATTGTAGAATCAGTAACTGAACCTGAATCTGCACAACACTCGCCTGTTCATGATACCGCCGAAATGCCTGAATCAGAACCAGCAAGTGTTCATGTTTCTACTCCTCTGCAAAAAGAACCACAATCTACTGTTCCCGAGTCAAGCACACTGGACTGGGCGGATACATTGGAGATTGATGAAACTGCACCGCCATAAGCTTGGATCACGGCAGCTGCTAAATATGATCCAATCACAGACGCTGATAGAGATTTTCTATATCTCTGTATCCGTAGTCTGATAGACTTGTGTGCATTCTTGGCTCATGAGTTCAAATCTTCGGTCACTCCGTCTTTGGTGAAGAGAGCGCTAAAGGACAAAAGAATTCACGCCAAAACCAGGTTAAGCCGCATGGAGTACGAGTATTATGCTGACGAGGTCTTGAAAGCTCTCAATACCGTTCAAAGGCCAGGCCTTCATGAGTCAGAAAGAGCTCCACCTCCACTTGATCCCTCTTACGATAATCAAATTGCTCTTGACTTCTTTGTCACCAATGATCTTGAGTGTCTCCTCAAGGGATCATCCAAGTACGCAACCTCCCTGACCTTGTTGAAAGCTACTAATTGGGGGACAATACCCTGGATCGAGGAAAAGGTAAACCGACTCTGGGTTCCAAAGGTAAGCCGTAATTATGATATGTATGCTGCTATAGGAGCATCACATTGGGACGAGCGAGTCCGAAGGGCGTATAGAGGTAGCTGCTTAGCCAACTCAGGTAACATTGTCAAATCCGATATTCGCATCTCAAGTATTTTGGGACTGAAAACTGAAGCCAAGAATGGCTATCATCATGTGACGGAGATTCGTCTAAAAAGGGAGGATGACAGAGAATACACGATACAGCAGGGATATTTTTCTATCATTCGCCTTGAAGATATCGAAGACATGTTGCTTATGATGACCCGTGATCAACTTACCCATCTTACTCGTGAAGAAATCATTGCCTTGAATACAGCACTTCGTATGTTCACACGAAGCGTTGTTATCAAGAAACGAGTTGAAGATCTTCAATTGGGAGTTGAAAGCTACCAAAGGAAGCTTAATATGACCCGTCCAATGAATCAAGTTCTACCTCAACATGTCAAAAGATGTCCCTATACCGGCATTGCCGTTCCGATGTACGGGATTTTCTACATGAACAGTCGTGGGATCATGAAGTTTATGAGGATAGGTGAGCTTTATAAATACAGTGATGGGACTCTCATATACGTCTGAGGAAAATTGGAGCATCTTAATTATGGTGGGTCATTACCAGAAATGATTGAGGATTGGCATCCGGGTTATCGGAAAATGGCGATATATGTGATCAAGAAGATTGATGAAAAGCTCCGGGAACGTAGATTGATGAGGAGCTTAGAAAGATTTGTTGGTGGTAGACCATATGGAGTGCACCACAAGTTACTGCAACGATCCATCTAATGGGTCGTACATCTCAGGTCCACTCTATATTGGTTTTAATTGTGAATATGTAGATTTTGTGAATATTGTGCTTTTATGGCTTGATGTAGTGTTAAGGTATGATAATTTTTCAAGAATTTCTAACGAGATTCTAAATCTTTCAAAATATATCAAACTAAAGCACTACAATTAACCCTTATTAATTTAAGGGGGAGCATTAATATGTTCTATGGCCAAACATTGATTTCATTTTTACCCAAAGACCGGTTAATCCATTCAATATCCCAAATATTAATGGTTAACATTTTGGATAAGGGGAGAAAATGGGATTAAGGAGACTTAAATGATACTTGGCTAAAAGATGAAAAAGACTTAACGATAATCCAACTTAATATGTGTAAAGCACGTGTTAAGGGGGAGCGTTTTTGATGAACAAAACACTTTAGGTACAAAACTCTTGATTTCAATATCACAAGTACCTTAAGTGATTTTCAAGGATTTTTCATGGTGACTATACTTTCCCAGAATACGCTTTATTCACGACGGATGTGGTGACAAAAGGGTGGTAGGAATAGGTATTAGTCCAATGATTCATCAGAGCCGATGGAATCTTCCCAAGGACAATTCCCTAGATACAATTAGAAGTCCTAGGAAAGATGGAGAAAGATTGTGAACGTAGCAGAGTACCGACTAATTACTGATGCTAGCACTGGAACAATCACAACAAGGTGCTAGTAATGATGTATTGGTAAGTACTGAAGGGGTTGAAGAATGAAAAAGAAATGTAAAGATAAAGGGTGTAAAGAAAGAAGCCCTCCTTACAACTTTAGGCAGAAACCGGGTCAATACATATGCTATTGAGATCATTTGTTAATGATTCTCGATATTGAAGAAAGACATCATGGACCCAGTGATGCAATGCACAACCCTTTCCCGCTAACTCAAATATCTCTCAAAAGGTATTTGTTTTAATCACACGGAGATCAAGACGTTATCTACTGGTTTATTCACTCCGAATAAACTGATACTGAAAAAGGTGGCACTCCTCTCCAGCCATCGCTCACTAAATCAAAACGCACTATCGAGTCTAGAGCCACGAGATCATCAAAAGTCTCATTAGGACACTTTCCATTTATTCCTTGCTTTCTCACACACTGTGAAAAGTAAGAGATTTTTATGAGTCCTACGTAGTATTCTTGTAATATTGCCATAACATCCGAGTAATACGCGGGTATTACAATGAAGATGGAAATCCTGCTTGAGCCAACATCAAACAAGCTCATGGTAGGTTACACGTGCGGTTCTTTAAGAACCAATCTTGTGAAAAACTGGAAAGAAACAGTAGTTTAATTCTTAATTGAACTTAAACTCGTTCCAGGCCTCTACGCATTATCATATGATCTTGCCATAACACTCAGAGTGACACTCTTTAGTGTTCACAGTGACGAGTGGAAATCCTTCTAGTGTTAACATCAAACAGCACTTGGTAGGTGACGTGCAAGATTCTTTATGAATTAAGCTCGTGATAACTGGAAAGCAACGATGGTGAAAATCTTAATTGAAATTCACTTGTTCCAGGTTTCATGAATTGACGGCTTCAATCACAAGGATAATTTATCCAAGTGATTCACTCTTTATGTTCGCAGTCAAGCTTAGTGATCGTCGAATAAAGAGAACGGGTTTACCCGCGAAATCCTGTCAGGAAGTTACTTAATTAAAACTATCCGTCACAGGTACGATATCTAATATCGTCCAACGGTCTTCACCGACCGGAGGTAAAACGCTACCGATTTAGAATGAAATGTTCTAAGCCATTTCATTCGTGTCTTATCATGTTGCTGCGAAGACGGTGGCGTTGCGGTGTACCAGCTGAAGTCGTTCCCACATGCTTATGTTTTTCTGCATCAAAGTTCAGCAAAATTCAAGAAAGTACAAAATGAAGTCTTTCGCTGTACCAAACTCTGAAACTTTCAAGAATTCAAAAAAAGACATAAGTGTGTGGAACATGGAGTCACGAGGAGGCAAGATTCACAAGAAGGCAAAGATCGCACGTGATTGGTCAAAAGAACAATGCTCTCAAGCCAAAGCCTAAAAGATCAAATCAACATATTCACAACAAAAAGAAAAGAAGAAAAGACTACGAGCTGAAGAACGAAGACTTAGTATAGTATGCTAGGTTTAGAACTGTGTAAAGTGGAGTGACCTCCCTTAGGGGGAGATTGTTATAAATACGTTTTTAACGTATATTAGAAGTATCGGTCACTCCACAATATTATTAATGTTGTATAGCTCGTAGTTAATGTTTGCTTATTTAGTTAAGTAAACACCGGCCCATGGGCTTGTCATGGGTCGGCCCAATCCCATTAGTGGCTTGGATATAAATACCCCTTTCCACTATGGAAAGGGGTTGGTTGTTGGTTAGTTTTTCATTCCATTTGAATAAAACACACACATTTTCTCTCTCACTTTATCTCACTACTTTCTCTCTCTAGAACCTTCAACCCACCTTATTGATTCATAAGATTATCACTATTCTTCATTGGTTGATTGCAGTGACTTTGTCCAACACAAAGAAGAAAGGTGCTGAATTTTTGCAAGTCCCCACTGTGGCAAAGAAAATCTTAGCAGTAGATTTCTGCTGAAAACAATACTGACACAAAATCCAGATAGCTACAAGGTACGTTCTTGAAATCACTCTCTATTCTCTGACACTACAACCTAACTAACACCAGCTTTTCGACATGATTATTGGGTGACATAAGTGGTTTGAGATTACTTATTTCTAAGTAAATGTTATGGTGGATTCAAAATTACTAATTTACCCTTGCGTCAAGCATGAGTTGCTATTTCTAAGAATGTACATCATTCTAAGGTGATTATCAGTGGAAAGAAAGCGTACAAAATCTACATAACTGTGTGGAATTTGTTGTATTTAAATATCCCAAATTACATTAGAGTTTGATTTTGGTTTTGTTCTTTATACAGGATTACAGGTTATTACCTAGCTTGTATATAAAATACCTGAGTCCTAATGTTTTTATTGTTTCAGGTACCCCTTGCTTCAGGGGTTATGAAAGGCATAATAGTGAGCTTGATAAGATGTCTGTTTCTGGATGCATCATCAGTCAAGACCTCTTAGGGGTTGTTTGATTAATGCTTAATGGTGTGGTATTCGGTCAGTATTAAGTGTCTTTGATGAGAGCCAAATACCACCTCTGAATTATACAATTGGCTCTGACCGATTCTTTAATAAAAGCAATCAAAATCACTCGGCGACAATTTTGTATTGCCACATGTATTAGAATATGACAGCAAAAAAGGACCAAAGTCAACCCGAGAAAGGGACTGCAAGCTTTAAGCATGTTGAAATTGAGGTTTACACCCTTGGCACAGGGATACAACACTCCCGCCTATTAATTTGGAATGGGACGATTCGAAGCCGACCCGAATCTTTTTGTTCTTAATGCACAATATGCTGGTGACCCTTTGCTTTTATTATGGTAGTTTTGCCTGTGATCCTGCTGAGGTTTATTCCTAAACCAACTAAACTTTTGTACAGTTATCAAAATATCAAAAGCCATCGTTGTATCCTCCAGTGTCTTTCCTCAGCTTATTCATATCCATTTCTTCTGTATTCCTTTTGCTACTTGACCCTGACTACTCTTGCATATTCTTACTACTTGCTATTATATGACGGCTTATGGAGGATGGAGAGGAAGAAAAAGATTAATCTACACTTAAGTCAAAGCTTGAATTGCCATTGCAGGTATATTAGTAATTGCAGGTACAACACTCCCGCCTATTAATTTGGAATGTGACGACCCGAATCTTTTCGTTATTAATGCGTAATATGCTGGTGATCCTTTGATTTTTTATGATAGTTTTGACCTTGATCCTGCTGAGGTTTATTCCTAAACCAACTTTTCCCAGAAAACGTGAACTACTGGAAGTATCGCCTAGATTGTTATCAGTTTATATCATTATGGCAATGGTTTAAAGTTCATTATCGGGACTAAAATTATGGTTGCCCCCTCCATTGCTATAGGAATAAAGGTTATACAATTCAAAATTGTTGTAGGATTGTTTAGTAAAAACCATAAATGATTTTTTTGATAACAGTCAGGAAGAGAATTTATGCTGTTAATGATTATGGTACACATTTATTATGGTTGACCCATAATTTGGAGAAATACGGTTGACCCATCAATGTCACAGATTCTAGACGAGAATGTTTTATTTCTTTGATAACGATTAGTGCAGGGTTGAGGGTAACATGTAGGTACATTCCTGTCATTTCGAGACAGGAAATGATTTTGTTTTTTCTAAGTGTTTCAAAAAATCCATAACCACAGGCTCAGTCGAAGGAAATAATGGGTCAAAATGTGTATTCTTTGTTGATGTTGGAATGGGTCGGATCAGGTTTGGATTGACCAGTAACACACTTCCTGGTTCAAAAGTTCTAATTTACCAGGCAGCAAAGATCTTGCACAAGCCGAGGTGCTCATTGTTCTAGAATGGGAATCCAAACAATATCTTCTGATCCAAGATGAAGTGGTGCAGTGGAGTCTCTTCTACAGAAATCCAAAATATCTGGTGTTATACAATATGTTATGAGTTTCATATATCTACACTTTGTGAATTACGATATTATCCAATAGTTAGATAATAACCTTCAAACCACATTGCCAAACACCCATGAACATTTGTGTCATGTTCTGTACTAATTTCCTTAATTATGTGTTTATGCCAGTTAATGATTAATAAAAACTTGGAGGACAATGACATTGAAATTGAACCAAATCTTATTTAAGTAGTATTCCGGAATTGTAAAAAGGTTTGTTCCAAATTACAATGTTACAGTAGCAGAAACTTTGATCCCTCGCAACAGGTATAATGCCAATACTATAATTAGACAGAATATGGGTCACTTTTTTTTATCTAGAAACATGCATTTCAATGCTTTATTCTACCCAAAGTTGGAGCACATATTAGACAGAATATGGTGCTTCGTATAGGCCAGGTAGAAGCTTGATTCCATTAATGACACTGAAGGTGAATAGGATTTTCCACTAAATGGAGTATCTTTCTTTCCCAGAATTTTATTTCTTAATGCTACATTTGTTGTGTTACCATGTTTTTCGCAGTTACGAGCAACTCATCCCCTTAAGTTTGGTAGTCTAATTCTTAATTCCAGTTACGTGCTGATACATTGGGAGAACCTATCGAGGAATTAGCTGATGTGAGGGAAAACTTCCCCGACATATGTGAGGATGACCTTTTAGGTAATTATATGTTATCTTTGATATTTCTATATTCATTGTTTTTACACCCAAAAGTCAGGACTCTAATTATCATTATTTTGGATTTAGATATTATTAAAGATGAAACAAGCATGCTTTATAGAAATTCAGGTTAAAGGAAAGAATGTCGAATGTACCCATACCGATCCGTTTTCCAGTGCCAAAACCAAAAAACACTTGCTGAACAACGTCTGCAATCCACATAAAAAAATTCTTCCCGATATGTCAAATGGTCTGAGTAGGCATCACCAAACCACATTGAGTGCTGCCAAACATGCTTAAACACACCTCAAGCCCATAGGACCACCAATGAACCATCTTCAGCCACACACTAAATCCACAATGCATAAGTTTCCAGTAGTCGGAGCAGCACCATATATCCCTGTTTGGCACTTTAGGGCTCATGCCGCTCCTTTAAGTTATATAAAACTGCATTATTTAGTATAATACTGGAATGTGAGTCAAATAGTATTTATATGATTTTTCTTATCGTAATATTATTACGTTGGTTTCTCTTATTAAATCTCTAATAAACAATCCCAAACACCCCTTAAGCCAAAAAGATTATATGTGCCTTTCCATATTAACGGTTGACCCATAATATGAGTTCATCAAAAAGTTTGTTTAGTAAAAACCATAAATGAGGTATCTGGTAGCACACCCAAACACTATTTTATAACTGTTGAAACAAATTTCCGCAGGAACAAGGTCCTAGGATATTTAGCTTCGGTCTCGTGTAAGGTATGCTTGTAGGATGGGCCTACCCTACAATAACAGAACGCACGTTAACTCGCCCCAGGTGTCAACCCGAGACTAAGCTCCGGCGTGAAAGTAAGTAACTATCACTGGAGTGGTATCCAGCGCGGAATACCGGAGATATGTTATTAAGTAGGAGTAAATGCTGTGTAATGTGTGTTGTTGTGTAGTAAATGCCTTGGGGTATTTATACCCAAAGCTTAGGGTATACCTGGACGTATAGTCAAGTCATTGAGATGTGCACCTATTGAACAGTACCCTAGTGTCAGGTACAGTGTAAAAGCAGGCGGCGGACCATGACTGGATCTGTTGGGTAAAGCCCTGCCTTGTTGGGTAAAACGGAGTCTCCCACGATTTAGGGTATATTGTCTGTATTCTCTTTCCTACGTGGCAGTTGCCTCGGCGCCTGTGATGTGCCTTCGGCCATGTGCCGGAGACATACGCGAACATGTCCCCCCAAGTATTAGTTCATTATTCTTATAATGGACTGATACTTAAAACAAACCTTGCTCCTTGTCTGGGGATGGTTTTTTGAACTGTTCCGTCTTCTGAACCGGTTCGACTTTATTTATTGTTTTGGACTCCCTTTTCCTTTAGTGGTGGATGGGACTTCGACACGTGTCTAGCCGTTTTGAATTCAACGGCAGATCTTTATCCTCGTGATTCGCGAGTGAACAGTGTTTCCTCGGTATCTTCGCGCATGACCCCTATATATATATGTTATTCATTTTTATTTCATACCGTTTCCACCATTGTCATTTCTTCATCTCTTCTTCCTTCTCATCATCCGTAGGTAAAATTTTTTCTTCTTTCCTTATCTTTTATATTTGTGCATCTGCCTGTTCCGGATGACTGGGAAAGAAATCGCACAGTCGAGAGTGGCTCCGCCGTTGAAGCGCGACCCCAGTGATATGAACATACGCTTATCTGGTATGACCGAGGATGATTTGAAGGTGGTGATATGTAAGTATAACATCCCTTCTCTTTTAAGACCTTGCCTTCCGGATCCGGATTTGACCATGGACCGCTTACCTGATTCTAAGATTGGGATTTATCGCTAGTTCCTCGACCATTTTGGCCTTCGGATCCCCTTTTCCACCTTCGTTTTAAATGTGATTAGATACTTCAAAGTACATATTTCCCAGCTTGTGCCTATAGGTATGAACAGAGTGGTGATGTTTGAGTTGCACTGCTTCGGCTCAAAGATTCCTGTATCCGTAACTTTGTTTAGAGTGTTCTATAGGCTAAGTAAGCAAGGACACTGGTTTTTTTTAAAGTCGAGGAGAGGGAGAGTATGGTAAGTATTTGATCGAAACTACTTCTAGCCTTAAGAAATGGAAAACTGAGTTCTTCTTAATAGATCGTCGGGTGATACCTTTTGCTATGCCTTGGAGACATCGCGGGTCTGTTGTTACTGACGATATGCCTGCTTCGTACAATGCTGAACATGCCAAAGCTCTTGGGAAGAAACCCATTTTATGTTGTCCTCCTCCCGAAGTTCTACTTTTTCTCGTTGGTCTTTCTTTCCCTTATAGTCATCTGGAGCTGCGCCGGTTACTTTTAGACGCTGATAAGAAAGGTATACTTTATTTTTGTTTGTTCTTGCTTCTTTATTACTCACGCGGGCTTGCTTATGCTTGCTTTGCTTTTGTTTTCCCCTTTTTACAGAAATGAGCTTCCTGGATTTCTTGGATCTTCCTTCCTTTGACAAGGGCTTCGTTGACATTGGTGAACCTTATGCAGAGAACGAGAAGCCCATTCCTCGTGTGACCGAACCCTTGCCTGTTGGTAAGGAAATTCCTAAGCCGACACCTGTCCAACAACTGGTTGAGAAGCCTTCGTCTCGTATCTTGGAGGCTAAGCAGAAGCAAGAAAAGAACCCAAAAGTGAGGAAAGCTCCTTCGGTTGCTGAGGGTAGTACTTCTAACAAGAGGGTGAAGAGGAAAGGTCGTCAACTGGTTCCTTCCGAATCCGAAGCAGACTCCCCAAAGACCCATTCCACTCAACCCATAAGTGTTGCTAAACCTAACTCCCAAGCTTCAGCTGGAGGTTCCGGTGTAAGGGAAAAATCACCTTCTATTGTTCAAGTGAGTGATCAATCCTCACCTCATGCCGAACAAGATTCACAACTTGCTGGTTAGTTTCCCCCTCTTTCTCTTATGTTTTCTTCCCTATTACCTCTTTCTGTTGTTTGCCTTTAGCTTCTTACTTGCATATTCACATGTGTTTGTACTAATCCTTTCGTTTGTAGTAGGTGAAGAGTTTGACCCTCCCAAGCATATTCCGAACTGGAGGTTGAACGAGGATGTTAGGGTCAACTCTAACTATGCTGCTAAAGAATTCTTGTACAACCTTGCTACTCCCGCTGATGATCAACACTTGACGGCGATGTCCAACTATGACATCCTTCGTCATAGCTGTCGGTCCGTTGCTCAGAGCACAATTGCTGCAGTAGAGCTGATGAAGCGCTATGAGAAGCTGAATAGTGAGTATGTTGACATGGTCAATTCCCATTTTGCTGAAAAGGAGTCTTTTACCCAAGGGCAAGAGTTGTTGAGTAGGTTGCAGGTCTCCTACCAAAAACTTAAAGATCCTCATTCTACCTGTGCTACGAGAGAGGAGGAGTTGAACCTTCGTGTTCGGACACTTGAAGAGGAGAATGAGGTTCTCAAGAAGACCGCGGCCGAGGCTACTGACCAACTTTCTCTGAAGAGTCATGAACTTGTAGATGTTTCGGGGAGACTTTCCGCAACAGAGACAAATAACAAACATCTTACGGTTCTTCTCAGCCAGGCCGAACATGACAAACAAATGTTGGTTCGAGATGGGATTCCTTGCTTGTTTAAGAAGTTGATAAGGAGCCGTGAGTATCGTAAGGCTCTCGGTGGAGCATACAGTGTAGCCTTTTCTGCGGGTTTCATGAAATCCACTGGCCTTGGAAGGACTCCGGCGCAAGTGCAACAAGTCTTGTCCAAAGTTAAGAATATCAAAAGAGATGCTTTGAAGACTTGGGTTCCTGCTTGTGATGCCTTGTTTGATACTTCCTATCCTTTCATTGATAAGATCTCTTCTTCTCACTCCTTATCCGTCGGAGATTTGCTGCAGCTAGAACCAGAAGGTGGATCATCTTCCTTGGTGACAAGTGAGGTTCCCTCTGGTACAACTTCTGATATTACAGAGAAAGATGTTGAGCAGTCTGAGCCTTCGTCCCATCACCTAGAAGAGAAGAAAACAGACTCTGAAGTTGATACATCCGCCCTTTAAATCATTTCTTTGCCTCCGGAATGCCGGCATGGGCTTGTAACTGAACAATTACTTTTAGGTCTTGTAATAATTTCCTTATTTCATAACATCCTTTATATCCTGGGTATTTGGTAACTTGACCGTGCAGCAAACAAACATGTACTCATAACTTCTTATTTTTGAAATATATCATGTATTCCTTCTGTTTTATACAAATCTTTATATATTATGTTTTGATGCTGGACCGAAAGGTTAAGTCGTATGATAATGTTTACCTTTTATGAAACACTTAGACACTTGAGAGCGTTTATCATTGTTCATGGGAGGACATCGGTACATGGCCGCTTTTGATTTGTCCTCCGGATTGCCCTTCGGGCGCATCCAACACTTAGAGTGTTTTTCATTTTTACAATCTATATATATGGGAGGACATCGGTACCTAGCCGCTTTTGATTTGTCCTCCGGATTGCCTCTCGGGCGCATCCAACACTTAGAGTGTTTATTTTTTATAGTTTATATATGGGAGGACATCGGCACGTAGCCGCTTTTGATTTGTCCTCCGGATTGCCTTTCGGGCGCATCCAACACTTAGAGTTTTACAAGTTTACAGTCCTTCGGTTAGCTACTCCGAGGATTTGCAAATGTAATGACAATCGTGTTACCAAAACAACATGAAAATTTCATTCACTCATTCAACCATTTGTTACATTGTTTTCTTACATAAAACATTTCTGGAGATTGATTGCATGCCAGGTTCTTGGTACCTCCCGTTCATTCATGGTCTCGAGCTTGTAGGAGCCATTGTGGTATGCTTCTTTGACCCTGTAAGGGCCTTCCCAATTAGGGCCGAGCTTCCCCACCTTCTCAACTCTGCTAGCCTCATTTCGTCGGTAGACAAAATCACCTACTTTGAAGTTGCAAAGTTTCACTCTTTTGTTGTAATATTGTTCAACTTTATTTTTGTACTTTGCTTCCTCAATGGCCGCGGTCTCTCGCCGCTCCTGTAACAGATCTAGGTTTAGCCGAAGCTCTTCCTCATTATTGTCTTTGTTGAACAAGAGGGTTCTTGCGGACGAGACTCCCATCTCGGCTGGGATCACTACTTCGCTTCCATAGGTTAAGCTGAATGGTGTTTCACCATTACTTGTCTTTAGCATTGTCCTATGAGCCCATAGCACATGAGGGAGCTCATCGACCCATCCTGTTAGGTTCCTTCCTAGCCGATCTTTGAGTCCATGCATCAGCGACTTGTTGGCTCTTTCGACCAAACCATTGGCCTGCGGATGAGCGACGGCGGTGTTCAGTTGCTTAATTCCCCATTTCTCACACCATTTTCTCAACGTTCCCTCCACCAGCTGCTTTCCATTATCTGTCACAATGACCCTGAGTAGTCCGAACCTACACACAATATTCTGCCAAGCAAACTTTTTCACCTCCTTCCCGGTGACTCGTGGTAGAGGTTTGGCTTCTATCCACTTCGTGAAGTAATCGATTGCCACAATCACAAACTTCACATTTCCTGGGGATCCTTCAATTAGTCCTAAGATGTCCATTCCCCATTGATAGAAAGGCCACGGCGACATGACGGAGGTCAGCTTTGTTTTTGGGAGCCTTGGGACTGGTCCATGTATTTGACATGCTTCACACTTTGAGACTTCTTCCCATGTATCTTGATGCATAGTGGGCCAATAATACCCTTGTCTCATAATTTTTGCCACCACCGACCTTGTGCCGGAGTGCATTCCACATGATCCCTCATGGACTTCTCTGATGATGTAGTTGGCTTGAGTTGGACCTACACACCTTAGCATGGGGGACAAATAGGACTTCTTGAATAGCACACCATCTTCTATGACATATTGGTTTATTTTCATTCTCATTGCCCTAGCTTCGCTAGGGTCTTGCGGCCACACGCCTTCTTCCAAGCACTTCCGAATTGGTGTCATCCAATTATCCCCCTCCTCTTGCGCTATATCATTTACTTCCTGAGCGTCTATGTACCAAGACTCTAGGATTTCCACTAGGATTTACTTGGTGAGATGGTTGAATGCCACCGATGCAAGCTTGCTAAGCACATCCGCCTTCTGATTTTTTGTTCTGGCCACATGAGTGATGTTAAATTTTGTGAAACATGTGATGATCTCTTTGGCCTTGGACAAGTACTTCATCATTCTGTCATCACTGGTGACGAATTCCCCATTTAATTGGCAAGCCACAAGTTTGGAATCTACTTTGGCTTCTAACACTTTCACTCCCATTTTCCTTGCTAGCCGAAGCCCAGCCAATAATGCCTCGTATTCTGCTTCGTTATTGGAGCAATTGAAATTGAATCTTAGAGCCTATGTGAACTCCATTTCTTTTGGGTTAGTCAACACCAAACCGGCCCGGCCCCTTTTGAGCTGGATGCCCCGTCAGTGTACAGCGTCCAAGCTACCTCTGGCTCCACTTGCTCATCAATTTCATATATCTCCATTATTCCCTCTTGTCCTAGGGGTGCTTCATTAAGAAAATCTGCCAACACTTGGCCTTTGACTGAATTTTGTGACACATAGAATATCTCATACATTGCCAATTCCACAGAGTACTTCGCCAACCTTCCGGATGATTCAGATTTTCCCAATATTTGTTTCAGTGGTTGGTCGGTAATGACATGGATGTCGTGTGCTTCGAAGTACCTACGGAGCCTTCTTGAAAGGTGGAGTAAGGCGAAAGCCAGTTTTTCTAATGTCGAGTACCTCGTCTCGGCATCATGCAACGTCCTGCTAACGTACCGGACTGGTTTCTGAACGCCTTCTCTCTCTACCAGAAGAACTCCACTTACTGCTTCTTTAGATGCAGCTAAGTATACATATAACACCTCGTTTTTCAATGGAGATGCTAATGAAGGAAGTTCCATGATCACCTTCTTCAGTTCCTGAAAAGCCTTTTCTGCTTGCTCCGTCCACTGGTACTCTTCCTTATTTTCTTTTGTTATGTTCTTCAGGGTTTCAAAGAACGGAAGCGAACATTCAGCTGACCTGGACAAGAAACGATTTAAGGCTGCCAGCTTTCCGCTGAGGGATTGCATTTCTTTCCATGCCCTAGGTGACCGCATCTCCGAGATGGCTTTTGTCTTCTTAGGATTCGCCCGGATTCCTTCCGAAGTCACCATGTATCCCAGGAACTTTCCTTCTTTGACTCCAAAAGAACATTTCTTCGGGTTAAGCTTCATGTTGATTTTCCTCAGGTTATCAGATGTTTCCTTGATGTCTTCAATCATCTTTTCTTCAGTCTTGCTCTTGATCATCAAGTCATCAACGTATGCTTCCAAATTTGTCCCTATTTGTGACCGGAATGCTGAGTCTACCAATCGTTGGTATGTGGCTCCGGCATTCTTGAGTCCGAAAGGCATTTTGGTATAACAATATGTGCCCTCATCTGTGTAGAAAGCTGTCTTGTCCTCGTCCTCATTGTCCATGAGCACTTGATGATACCCCTTGTATGCATCGAGAAAACACTTGAATTTGAAACCCATAACTAAGCCAATCTTCACATCGATGTCGGGTAGTGGATAATAGTCCTTGGGACAAGCTGAGTTAAGATTTTTGAAATCTACACACATTCGCCAGTCACCATCCGGCTTCTTTACGAGGACAGGGTTAGAGATCCACGTTGGGTATCGGACTGGTCTTACTATACCGGCTTTTAGAAGATCCGTGACATCCTTTTGCACAGCTCGGCTTTTTTCCTCCCCCAACGTTCTCCTCTTTTGGGACACAGGTGTTCTGGACGGATCCACATTCAACGAGTGTTTGATGATCCTTTTGGGGACCCCCGTCATATCTGACGGCTCCCAAGCAAACACATCTGTGCTATTCTTCAACAGATCTATGAGTTGTAACCTACACTTCTTTGTGAAGAGTCTCCCAATGGTTACCAATTGCTCCAGATAACCGGGATGGATGATGACTTGTTCCGTCATTCCTCCCTCAACTCTTTCTTGTTCATTGAGTTTTTCAAAAGCGACCCATTTGTCTAACTCCTTGCCTACGGCCGTAGCCTTTTCCTTTGCTATTTTTTGACCATCTTCAATTACCCTACATTCAAAGATTGATCTGGCAGTGGTCTTCAACGTGGTGATGCCACCAGGAGTGGGAAACTTCATTGCAGAGTGTATCGTTGAAGGGACGGCTCTTAACTTCTTGATCCCGGTTCGGCCAAGGATGATGTTGTACGGGGATGGTGCTTTGATCACACAAAAGGTCATTATTGTATTCCTCTCCATACCATGTGCTCCAAACGTAACCTCCAATTCAATTTTTCCCATTGGCTGAGTTTCTTCTCCCGAGAAACTTAGGACCTTGACAGGATCAGGAGTTAACCTTCGTCTTATGTCCGGATCTAGATTCATGAAGTAGTGCTCAAACATTACTTCCATGGCCGCTCCTTCATCGACGAACACGCGCTTCACCCAATACCCTTCTACTTCTGCTTCGAATATCAAGGGATCATCCGAGGCCTCAGCTTCGGTTAACGGAGGGAATTATATTGGGACATTCATCCAATCAACTTCCACATGACATACTTCTTTTCTCTTCTCACCACAGTACTTGTTGCTTATCATGTTTATTGTTTTATCTTTGTACTCACCTCCTCCATTTCCTCTTCCTTGATTGCCCTTGTTTACTCTTCCCCTCAAGTCTTTGATCAAATGATTTAGCTTTCCAGATTCGAGCGCAGCCTCCAACTGCTTTCTTAGCTGATGACAATCATTTGTGAGATGACCCTTTTCCCTATGGTATTCACAGTACTTATCCATGTTTTCTGGGCGCAACATGCCCTTTGTGGGAGGGGGTTGAGGTAACTGAAGTTGTAACTCAGTGGCCAAAATTTCCTTGGGAAATTTTGTCAACGTCTCTAGACCGGACCGTTGATACTGATTCTTCTTCGGGTTGGTTGGTGGAAGATATGGTGAATATGCAGGTTTTGGCATGTAGCCATTTTTGTTTTTGTTGCGGTTGAAATTCTTCCCTGAGAAGTACTTGTCATCCTTTATGCCCTTTCCTCCTCTATCACTTCCTTCCCCCTGTGGTAGCTCTGTGTTTCTATAAGCCTCTTCGGATTTGGCAAAATCATCCACCCTTCTAAACATTTCAGCTACCGTCTTTGGTTCGTCATCGGAGAAACGCCGAGACAACTCTGGACACTTAGCCCCGGCGGTAAAGGAAGAGATTTTCATGAGTTCCAGAACGCCTTGTATATAACTGGCTTCATCAGTCCACCTTTCTTTAAATACCAAGAGTGACTCATTAGCCCTCCTCACGATACTGGTGATTTCCATGGGGCTTCTGTGGCTCTTTCTCCTCAAGGCAAACCTTTCTAAGAATTGATCTCTAAGGTCGTCCCAATGTCCTATACTGCCCGGCGGCAACCTTTCGAATCATCCTCCAGCTGCCCCGTCCAATGTCTGCTGGAAAAATCTGCACCACACCGGCATAGGCCACTCTCCCGAGTTAGCTGCACCGGCAAAGCGTGTGATATGATCATTGGGATCTGTAGCTCCGGTATACAACTTCAGAGACGCTGGTAGGATGTGCTTCGGTGATGAAAATTGAATGATTTTCCTGGTGAACGGTGAGGAGACAACATCCTTGAACGGTTTCTATAGCTCTTCGGCCGACATGTCTGTAGACCTGTGAGTCTGCGTTATTGTTGGCCTCTCCCTTTGTGTATCTCGCGTCTCGTCATCGAAGACCAACTTCATAGGCATGAGAGGTTCTTGCCCGACGGCATTATACCGTCCGACCAAACTTCGCAGCTCACTCACGCTGTCGAGGATTTTTTGTTGCAAAGAGGAAGGTGTTTCCGTCTCTCCTCCACCGGTGGTGTTGTCACGCTCTGGTGAAATGGTTAAAGGAGACCCGCTCCCCGAAGCCCCTGCCATTGTTAGCTAATTGGAGATTCGAGTTTAGGGTCCCACGGATGGCGCCAAATGTTGAAACAAATTTCCGCAGGAACAAGGTCCTAGGATATTTAGCTTCGGTCTCGTGTAAGGTATGCTTGTAGGATGGGCCTACCCTGCAATAACAGAACGCACGTTAACTCGCCCCAGGTGTGAACCCGAGACCAAGCTCCGGCGTGTAAGTAAGTAACTATCACTGGAGTGGTATCCGGCGCGGAATACCGAAGATATGTTATTAAGTAGGAGTAAATGTCGTGTACTGTGTGTTGTTGTGTAGTAAATGCCTTGGGGTATTTATACCCAAAGCTTAGGGCATACCTGGACGTATAGTCACGTCATTGAGATGTGCACCTATTGAACAGTACCCTAGTCTCAGGTACAGTGTAAAAGCAGGCGGCGGACCATGACTGGATCCGTTGGGTAAAGTCCTGCCTTGTTGGGTAAAACGGAGTCTCCCACGATTTGGGGGATCTTGTCTGTATTCTCTTTCCTACGTGGCAGTTGCCTCGGCGCCTGTGACGTGCCTTCGGCACATTGCCGGAGACATACGCGAACAATAACAAACCTCTTGAAGCCGTCTGAAATATCGAACCCTGCTGGCATATATGGAATTGACCTTGATATGCCGTTTCTTCAAGTGGTTATGAAGTGGAAAACATTGGAGGATAAGATTGGGTTTGATTATTATGGTGTTAGTCAAACCACACAGTTGAGTATGTTTCATGACAAATGAGGATGTGCTAGTAGGACTCACCGGCGTTTGAGATTCATGATACATTAGCGGCATTGGTCGGTGTTCAACGGTAGGTGTAACATGCTTTATTAGATAAAATTCTTATTTGTACCCATGCTGCCTTGTGTGTGACAGGGCAGCCCACGACTTTCGCTTCTATTACTTCACTCGAGAGCAAATGCTTGCATGATTCAAGAATGAGCACTGCCCTTGCATTACAAAAATATTAGCAAGCCATTGCCCTGAGTTGACTGAATCGACTAGTGGTCATGATCTTTTGGTTTCATTTAGAAAATCAGCTATCAACATCCTTAATCCAAGGGATCCAATGACTCTCACAAATACAGTTGCAACAGGTAATTCTTCATAAGGTTTCACTCATTATATTTTTGGGGCTTTGTTTTACAGGTAGCATTGTTGTTATTAAGACTTCACGAAAATGGTTAGGAGGGATGGAAGATGTTGCCTTCATTCTTAATTCATGCTGAGTTTTTGTATTCTATACATTCCATGTCAGTGATGGTACTCCCTAAAAATAGGACACAAGTAGGTAGCTCATCTCTTGCAGCAACCAAAAAGTAGACCAGAACAAGAAAAAAACAAAAAAAGTTACTGTCTTAATTTGTTTGACTTCCCTTTGGGACACCTCAATCAAATTGATTTTCTAGAATCATTTTATAATAATAATGATAGTTTGATGATCCTGATGGTACATTTGTTATTCCTGTTAGAAGATATCCCTTAACTGAGAGACAATGCACCACCAACTGGTCAACAGAGACACAAAAATAAAGTGTCAGCTTGAAACTTTAAAGTTCATGCTTCGAGAAAACTAAAAATATTCTTTTCTTCAGGTCAGAATGATTATTGATTTTTGCATTCTGCTTATTGAAACTCACATAAATTGATTTCAAACGCATCAAGTAATCTGTTTTTGATCTTTTTAGATGTAAATAGTGAGTTTTTGTTGTGCCCGTGCAGCTTACACCTGACAGTCGGAGAGACCAAAGAGTTGCTTGCACCAGAAAAAAACGGTATGTCACAGGTTGCAGCCCTTTGGTTTGAGCCGTCGAGGGAGTGGACAATGGAGAAAATGGTTGCAGGGACATTGAGGTGAAAACTTGCAACAATCAGTCCAGAAAAAAAATCGTGTATTATTATAGAGGTTTTGACCCATTACAGTTCCCTTTGAGGTTTCCACATGCAGAACTAGGATGAAATTAGGGAATACCTAAAAAAGATGTAATCAAAAAGCACAAAGGGGAATCCCAACAGTAAGGCTGCAACTCTTATTTCTCCTCACAATGTGACCAACGCTGGTCAATCAACACTGCAAGTAAAGAGAATGACACGAAAGTAGATAGTCAGTCACCAAATGTTTCTACGTCTGAATGAAAGGGTATAAACCACCACATGTCATATTTATCTTACGCGTGACTAAAAAGGACCTTTTAAATTGGGGTTGAAATAAGTGATAAAGAAATGATATATTCAACTAAAGCACACACTAGAAAGTTCTTCCAACGGTTTATCATGTAGTTACGATTTTTATTAGTGCAGTGACGAAGTCGATAACTCTTTTACAAGTCAAAATGGTTAATTTTTTTGGATGTCAAAACAGCCCGTTTTGGATTGATCAAATGCTCTTTACTTCATTTTTTTGCGAAATGACAGATCCCCAAACCACCAAAGGTTCTTTTGTTTTCTTTCCTTCATTTTTTTTTCAAAACGATTTCCTTTTCTTTTATGAATGTTGATTACCAGTGGCTAAGAATTTTGGCATCTGAAGTTTCTGCTTTTGCTGATATAAGACTCTGAACAAGGCTTTGATGTCTACTATGCCTGACGATTCAAGCTTTAGAATGTAGATAATATTCCTCCAGTGAATTCTGAACGAAGTTATTGGATTGACCTGGGTACTATAAACTCATACGTTGTAGTTATGAAAGGAAAGGTATGGTTTATACGTACTCTATTGGAGATTTATAATGTTACAGCTTATTTGCATATAACTAAAATTTCCTTCATTTTGTGTTTGCAGATACGAAAATGGGCAATAGGAGACAAACGTTCCCGCCCATTAGTTTCCTTTTAGCTGAGAAAAACGGCTTGAAGGATGGACTGAATATTACAGCCAAGGAACAAGATGTTCATTCTGCTGAGCGTTATATCGCAAACTTCTAATTAAAACAACTTGAAATCCCATCAAATAGATTACTATTGATACTATTGGATCTGTTTGGTCATATAATCTTTTCCAGTGGCAGTTCTTTTGATCCATATGGATACAATGGCAAAGTTCACATTCCTGGCCACGTTATACTTCTATCTATATATTTAGCGTTGGTACTGTACCATCGATCATTCTTGCTCATATTAGTATATCTTCATGTATATTCAAGCTAATAATGCTTACATTTTCCCTGGGCTTGGTTTTGGGTTGCAACCCTTGTAACTCTTGTGTTCTTAAAGAAATACAATTTGAAGCGATATTCAAGCAATGGATAATTTCCTCCATTTTCACCTACTCCAAAGTTACCAATGTGGTAACATGATCCTTCATCCAGCACCTAGGATTTCTCATTGTTGGTGTTTATTAATTGTGCAGGCATGTTGCAGCAAACGGTGATCACACGTCCATAACTATGGCAAGAATTAAAGCAACACGTACTAACACAGGACCGTGTACATGCAATGTACCCAATGAGGATTTCAAAAGAGATTGACTATGGGATACACACGTTAGGAAATATTAGAAGCCTAAGCATTAAGGTATCATTGACAATAATAATTCCTCATCTATTTGCAGCAATGCAACACTTAACAAGTATTAAAAAACCCCAAGGCATAATATATGTTGCACTTCATGAGATCATGGTACTTACTGATTTATATGCTCTTTTTTAATCCTTTTATTATCATACATTTATAATTTTCAAGATGGGATTACTTTAATTGGAATGGACGCTAGATAATGGAGTTTGATGAATCAATATAAGTTGCTTGTGTAGTTTTAAAAATTCGCTAGAAGCTACGTTTGTCATGTGATTTGGATTCTCTATTTGGATATTTACAGATGCATAACCTGGAAGGTATTCTTTGTGCAGATAAATATAGCTTTGAGCACATCGACAGCGAGAATGCTAAATAGAATTCTACCCGCAAAGCTTCTTGTCTGAGTAAAGAACATATGTGGGTCTCTCTTTATACATAATACGTGGCAAACAATGAATATACACAATCAGTTGTATAACTTGGACAGTAACTTAAGGGACTGTTTGGGACAAGCATTTATTAAAAGTTATGATAGCGTGATCAAGTGTTAATAGAAATTCAAAGATTAGAGATGGTTGCTGAAAATGAACAGGTTTCTGAGACGAGAAATGCATCTTTTCAGATACGTGAACTTAACGTTTTGATCTAACCTGTGACATTTTGGGGATCATAACCCCTTGTCACTGCAAATTAGAATTTCGGAATTACACAAGTTTTCAGGTGCATAATTACGTACTCGAGTGTAGGAGTATGGTAGAGCAATCAGATCGAGATCATAGCTAATGGTCTTAGGAAGAAACTACACCGTCTTATGTAGCGTTTACTGGAGTTTTTGTCAAGCATTGCATTCTGTAAATGAAGTGCAGCAGAGACCAACTTCAGTAACCATCCTCCTATTTTATCGATAGGCTCAAGCATGATGGTATCCTATTTATTCAACCAGCCTCCTATTTTATAAATGCATGCTCGATACAAGTTCTTCGCTCTACAAATGGTTTTCTGGCTGTGATTTGCAGCATATTGCTTTACGATATAATCAAATCTTTGAAGCCAGACAAAAAAGCAACTCATCATATCCCCTTCACTGGTTCTTCACTTTTCTTTATTATATGAATGTTTCATCTCTTATAGCGCATAGATCTTGCTATGTCGTTCAGATCAAAACTGAAGAAAAAGAATGAAAGTTCACTATAACACAGGAATGTCTCAGACTCTCAGATATGAATTTTTTCTATGTTTATGTAAAACCCGTATTTAAAATCTTAGAATATTAAATACGCAGAGTCCCAGCTTTAACGTTAATTAAACGTAAACAGTAAATACGAGTTACAGTTAAATATTACAAGAAAATAATTATTAAGAAAATAATTATTAAGTTTCAATAAACACTGTGTATATATTATTTTACTTAAAGAAAAGAGTTTACGCTTTCAGAAAATTAAAAACACGAGAAACAAATACGAATGTACGATTAATTTAGGTGTCAAAAAAATAAATAAAGAAAACCCACTTAAACTAGAAGGGCTGGCGGATTGTTTAGTAAACAAAAGATGTTGGGCCTTGAGCCCATTTCACTAACAAAGAAAAAAAAATATACGGGGGTTATCCCCATTCTTTTGTATAACAGTAACAAAAAAAGGGGGTTTCTGTCTTTTGGGATAGCCGCCGCCTGAGAACAAGCAACAAGAGTAGACGATTTTTGTTTTATTCTCATTTTGATTTCCAGTTTGGTTTTGATTTTCATCACGACATCTTGGTAAACCCTTATCTCCCTTTTCTTTCTATTAATCACGAACTCAGAACTACAAATCAAGATTTCATGATTTCTGTTTTTTTAAACATGCTGGTTAATGGGGGGTTTGTTGAATCACGAAGAACCGAGAGCCCCAGGCTCTAGGTGTGTTGCTGTTCGACCCAACCGAGACCACAGCAAGGTCTCGGAGGTGTTTGTCAAACCGATCGCATCCCTAGAACAAAAAGAGGTGTGTTTGGGTTTTCTTAGTATATAACCGAGACTTAGTGTCTCGGTGGAACCTTTGTTTGACCAGCCACAACCAAAACGCAATCCAAAAAAAAAAAAAAAAAAAAAAAAAAAAAAAAAGTATCGTGTATAAGGGGATGTTTGGGTTTAACTGGAATAAGGGGGCGTTTGGGACTGCGAGCAGTGGGCACTTTATAATCAAGGCAGTGGGAACATAACAAAAGCAGTGGGAATATATTAAAATACAAGGATTTACTTTATTTAATTAAATCTTTTTATAAATAAGTTGTATTAAATAAATTTAATTAATTGTTGTGTGTTATTACTTAATTAGTAACATAAAATTAATTCTTTTATTTACTTTAAACATGTGAATTGATTTAATGATTTAAAATTTTAGAAAAAAACTAAATTGGAAAACCTTTCAGATTTTTAGTAGTTCTATTTATGGTAGGTTACTATTTATAGTAATATTTTAATACCAGATTACAGTATATTACCATAATCAGAATACCGTATAATATACATTGATCAAGAATACAAGATATACGATATTCAGTAATCATTTAAAGAACAGTCAGATTTATCAGAGATACGTCGGACTATAAGATTTACCAGATTATACATAAACAGAAATAAAGAATAAAATAAATCAAACTAAGAACAGATAAAATCAGTAACAGTAAATAGTAATCAGACGAATTATTTCCGTCCATTATTTTTGTAGTATCCGTGAAGTCGGAGTTGATCTCTCAACTTTCATTCTTATTTCATTACGGGACACGAGGTACGGATTTCCGTCCTTTCAGTAAGGACTCCCTTTCTATGCATGATTAGGATTCCCCGTCTTCAGCCAAATGTTTTCCCCAGTATATGTTTAAGTTTATCAGTAATCATGTTAATAACTAAATAAATTGCCTGAGCATTATATACAAGCACGACCAGTTTATGTACTAGTTACGGAGGTACCGTAACCACGGCACTAAAGGCACCGGTGTCGTGACTCACATGCAGGAGAGTGATATCCTGCATCGTCCCACTCAGCTCAGCTTGGCCATTTTATCAGTATTATTAGTGGGGCGTATGGATGCATCCTAGGCTTATATGTGTTACAAGTTATCAGGGTGAATGTGGTGTGTGCTCTACATCCTTCACATTGGAGCTGATCCCTCCACCCAGCACAGTATTTAGAGGTCACCCCTCTACAGCATGACGAGGTCACCCCTCCAGTTATTCATGCACGGTTGTTACAGCACGTGACCTATATAAGCTCTGGCAATTAAAATACAGTAAATGCATATTTTCAGAATTAATAGTTATATTTCAGTTTCAGTATTTATGAATCAGGTTTCTCAGATTTTATGCAGAGTTCTACCACATGTTACATATCAGTCTTATAGCTTCATTGTTGCCTTATATTCCATTACTGTCAGTACATTCTTATCATGCTATATCCGTTCACTGAGCGTTATGCTCAGCCGTAGTTCCTTTCATGTTCTAACGGCAGGTACACCAGGACGCTCTAAGGATTCTGAGAGCATGTGCATTTAGAAGGAAGCTATCCAGACTTCTTACTCGTGTACTTACATTATTCCGCTTATTTGGACATTGTTTAGTCCTTTCCTTCAGTATTTTACTTTTCATGTTTTGGGCTTATGTTTGGATTGCCGAAGTTTGATTCCGGTATTTCCTTTATGGTCAGTTAATGTTTTAGGACATTTACCTTATGCTTTGATGACACGCCATAAATACACGTAACGGTCCACTTATCCAAGTGGGGTGTTACAGTTATGGTATCAGAGCCAGGTTCGACCTGTAGGCTCTATAAACATGACCTGTGACTAGTGGGTAGTCACCAGGAACTTCCCAGATTTTGGCGTTGTTATCTTTCATGTTTTTCATGGATTATTCAGTCAGATTTCTTCATTTATCAGTCAGTTCTCTTAAAGTTTTGACTAAGTAAAAGATTGGTACAGGACTGGCCATATTTAGTCGCATGTGCTTTTCTACGAATTTTATTTTGGTGAACCGACCCATATGCGGTCACCATTGATCAGTTTAAAATTTCATGATTTTCAGTCGAAGGTTATTTTGTGAACCGATCCATAGTTATTCACCTTTGTCATGTCATGACATTTTATAAGATTTGACTGGAATGGGTTGGACTACTGCCAACCATATTTAGCCCCAGATTGTAAATTCATATACATGAAAGTTCTCAGAAAATTTTGACAAGTATGGATCGAACCAGAATCGCCCATACTTAGTCACATGTTTTTGTTCCTGAATTCTGTGGATTGAACCATAGCCATCCACATCAGTTAATGTTAACCCTCAGTTGATCATACTCTTATAGTCTATATAACAATCCAGTTCGCACAATCTTAGGTTGATGTCGCTTCCACGCTGTTGCAGTTTCATGTCTCCGTGCGAGGGTTGTATGTTCAGCCAAATGATAAATGTCTCCATGCTAAGACACAAAAAAAATTTCAGTAAAACATGTTTTCATGATAAATCATGTTTAGCCTTCATCAGGTATGCCCTCATGCTGACCATTGCTGAAATTCCGTTTAATCATATTCTTGAAACTCTATATAACAAGCATTAAGCCTACGCAGGAATCACCAGGCTATCATGTTACTCATCCCAGTTTAGTTGCGAACCATTTAAATCAGTTTATTTCTTTAATCATGTCAGACAAACGACACCAGTATCGATCATCTCATAAAATTTCCACCAATGCCATGCACAGTAATTCCATATGTACCCCATGTACAGTGTCTCAGTTATACTCCATGTACAGTATTTCATGTGTACTCCACGTATAGTGTCTCATATATGCTCCATGTGCAGTATTGTACTTCATGTACAGTAGTCCAGGTGTACTCCAGGTACCCTACTCCATGGATATTGCTAATCGATCCTCAATCATCTCAGGCGTTTCCACTTGTCGATATTCTACCAGGTGCTGATGCTGCTCGTGAGTTGAAGATTTTACCAGATGCTGAGGCTGCTAACACTTTGAAGACCTCACAAATTAAGATGCTGCTGATACTTTGGAGATCTCTCAAGATGTTGATGCCGTTCATACTATGAAGACTCTGCAGAACAAGAATGAAAACTATAAATTTGAAATTTCTGACAAGAATAAATTTCAACCATCAGACACTACCATTCCATTCCATACTTTTACCTTCTCAGCTAGATGTCACACTTCACTCAGCTAGTCGTTCATTCAGAAGAGTGGGAACCGGAACCCAGCCGGCCACTCAGTAGAATAGTTACAGGAATCACGGTCATGATAATGACCGTCATAAAATGACAGACAAAGCAGTAGTGACAACCACCGTGCTTATAATTGATCAGTCAGTAACCATCGGAACTCCGGAACGGACATGACCAGAATCACAAGAGGTTAGTAGTCTAACCGGTCCGCCAATCCTAGCAGTTACCAGAATTTTTTTAAACCTTATTCATATTCATCCACTAAAACACATGTCAAGACATCATTCAAGACATAGGTCTCAGGTATCATTTCGGAAGACACATATCAGGACACCAGTCATGGTACACGTAATACAAATCTTTTCTCAAAATACGAGTCAGAACTCATAACTCCGTATGTTTCTAAACCAGGCCCTCAATGATTTAGGGCACCCTCCAAGGGGGATACACTCGCTCTATTATGCCACGCATAAATTAGATCATTTGAAAATTTAGTCACCACCAATGGAGTATTATTCAGGTTAAACACGCAGTATTCACTCTGTGAGGTTACAGACGAACACATTCAGTGAAAAGTCGCCATGTTTACTTCACGTATTCCTATGTCAGCTTTATCTTAAATCATGTAGTCACCTGCCTCTCAGTCAGAAAGGACTCAACAGTATCACCATATTTATTAAAGTTTTATTTTCAGTTAACGACGAGATCCGTCTTACCAACCCTGAACATATTCATTTTACTCCTGCCAGAAAAATCAGTACAAATTGTTCTAGCTTTACGAGCACGTGAATTATTATCTTTTAGCTGCGAAGACTTCTGGTCACCATTCATGATACGAATTCTGAAATTCCTTAAATTCATGATCAACAGATTATCCCAAAGTTTCCAGATGTAATTCCGGAAGGTTTTCCAGAAATTCATTCCTGACTACAAGACAGAATTTAACATCGAGTTAGTCTCAAGAACGGAACCTGTCATCAAAACTCTTTGTTGTAAGGCTTAAGCTAAGTTAAAGAGTTGCAGCAATTGCTGCAAAAGTTACCGGAACGAGGCCTTATTCACCCTAGCGCACCACCAGGAAGTGCACCGTTTATGTCTATCAGGAAGAAGGCCGGTATCATGAGATTAGGTATCGACCACTAAAATTTTTTTACAAGATCACCATTCTTAATCAATGTTCATTCCATAAATAGCAGGTTTATCTGACCTGCTATGATGTCTTAAACATTTTCCAGAACAAATTTCCGATCATGCTACCATCAGTGGTGAGAGAAAGAACATGACGTTTCCAGACTGCTGTTGCACATATTACAGTCTCTCTAAAAATTTTGATTTTATACTTCTGAGCTCCCTAACGCTCCAGTTAGATTATGAAATTATGAATAAATTTTTTTATGACTCTCATGCAATATCATAAGTATATTCATTGATCACATTCTGATATGCCTAATACTAGAGAAGAACACGAGACTCATCTTCTCACAATTGTACCGAATCTTCAATAGGAGTTATTTTTATACACAACTTTCCAGATATAAATCTCACTTGAACAAAGTGGCATTTCTGAGCCACCCTATTTCAACAGAAAGAAATTTCAGACAATCCTGCGAAGGTGAAGGCCGTCACCTGATGGTCCCGACCGACACCTGTGAACGAAGTACAAAATTTTCTAGAACTCAATTGACTGCTAACGCAGAAATTGCTAACAGTCATCACTAAAAATTCTTCTATGACTATTCAACCAGATTTCCACCAGAATGTCCCATAAGCCCAGGCAGAATTTTGATAGAAACCGTATCACACATTGACACAGCTATGTTCATATCTAGATGCCTGACCTACTGCAGGTTCAAGATTGAACGCCGTCATGTTAGTGAGTTACTACAACCCTTAGAAATTTCTGAACAGAAATGAGACGAAATTCCATGAAATTGTTATCAGCTACCACAGGCTCAGAGAAAGTATGATACTATCTAAGTTATCGTCAACCATGTAATCAGCATGCGCGTTTCTTTCATCCGAAAGGATCACGCAGTAGCAGATCTGCAAAAAAAAAAAAAAAAAATTGAAATTCAGCAGTAAATCGTACGAATTCAAGGCATCCCATCGACCATCATATCAGACAGAATTCATGTTCACGATCAAGTGTATGTTTACGCCCACTTTAAGTTCATGTTTATTTTCACTTTCACGTTTACGTCTCATTCGCAGTATGATGCTGTTTCAGTTCATCTTTTATGCTATCTCATAATTTAAGCTCACGTTAGCGTTCATATCATTATCCACGTTCAGGTTCGTATTCTATCTTGCGATACGCGTTTCACAGTTTATTACCGAAAACAGTTACAGAAAGCTTGAGAAACCAGATTCAAGTTTAGGACAGCTATTTCATAACCAGGCAGACGTTGCACACCTCAGGCCGTATCATTTGGCATTCATTCCTCAGTCAGCATACGTTCATGATATGTTCTAGTATCACGTTCACAGTATGATTCACGTATCACATTCATGATATATTTCATGCACATCGTTCCTTTTATGATCGCGAACCACGTTCACAATTGCTCACGTAGCACGTTCGCAATTGTTCACGTAGTTCGTCCCTATATATTTTCAAGCAGCCTGCCAGAGATATAATTGTTATCTCCTCAGGATAATTATACGTACCTTTTCATGCTACGGCTTGTCCATTCGATCAGGTTTAGAAAATCCATCTTAAGTATGGAACCAGAAACTATTCAGTATCGTCATGACAGAGTCATCAGGACCAAGATCTTCTTTGTCTTTAGATATTTGAAAGAACCGGTTCGAGTGGGAAGCCACTTGAAACGGAGGAGTTCATCCGGACTTCTCATCATTTTCTTTCAATAATTCAGTAAAGTCCTTTCAGTCATGTTACATTCCATGTTCTCTTCAGCCATGTCACGTTACATGATCACTTCAGTCATGTCATGTTTATACCTATCAACAGTATTATGTCTTAATTAGAGACGAATTATTCTTCAGCATAGTTTCTTTTTAGTTTACGTGATCTTTCAGTTCTTATAGTTCATCAGCTTATTACCCATAATTCGAGGACGAATTTATCCTTTTTAGAGGGGAAGAATTGTAAAACCACAACATTATCGCATCCTTAATTCGAGGACGAATTATTTTTTTTAGAGGGAAAGAATTGTAAAACCCGTATTTAAAATCTTAGAATATTAAATACGCAGATTCCCAGCTTAAACGTTAATTAAAGGTAAACAGTAAATACGAGTTACAGTTAAATGTTACAAGAAAATAATTATTAAGAAAATAATTATTAAGTTTCAATAAACACTGTGTATATATTATTTTACTTAAAGAAAAGAGTTTACGCTTTCAGAAAATTAAAAACACGAGAAACAAATACGAATGTACGATTAATTTAGGTGTCAAAAAAATAAATAAAGAAAACCCACTTAAACTAGAAGGGCTGGCGGATTGTTTAGTAAACAAAAGATGTTGGGCCTTGAGCCCATTTCACTAACAAAGAAAAAAAATATACGGGGGTTATCCCCATTCTTTTGTATAACAGTAACAAAAAAAAGGGGGTTTCTGTCTTTTGGGATAGCCGCCGCCTGAGAACAAGCAACAAGAGTAGACGATTTTTGTTTTATTCTCATTTTGATTTCCAGTTTGGTTTTGATTTTCATCACGACATCTTGGTAAACCCTTATCTCCCTTTTCTTTCTATTAATCACGAACTCAGAACTACAAATCAAGATTTCATGATTTCTGTTTTTTTAAACATGCTGGTTAATGGGGGGTTTGTTGAATCACGAAGAACCGAGAGCCCCAGGCTCTAGGTGTGTTGCTGTTCGACCCAACCGAGACCACAGCAAGGTCTCTGAGGTGTTTGTCAAACCGATCGCATCCCTAGAACAAAAAGAGGTGTGTTTGGGTTTTCTTAGTATATAACCGAGACTTAGTGTCTCGGTGGAACCTTTGTTTGACCAGCCTCAACCAAAACGCAATCCAAAAAAAAAAAAAAAAAAAAAAAAAAGGTATCGTGTATAAGGGGATGTTTGGGTTTAACTGGAATAAGGGGGCGTTTGGGACTGCGAGCAGTGGGCACTTTATAATCAAGCAGTGGGAACTTTATAATCAAAGCAGTGGGAACTTTGTAATACAAGCAGTGGGAACTTTATAATCAAGGCAGTGGGAACATAACAAAAGCAGTGGGAATATATTAAAATACAAGGATTTACTTTATTTAATTAAATCTTTTTATAAATAAGTTGTATTAAATAAATTTAATTAATTGTTGTGTGTTATTACTTAATTAGTAACATAAAATTAATTCTTTTATTTACTTTAAACATGTGAATTGATTTAATGATTTAAAATTTTAGAAAAAAACTAAATTGGAAAACCTTTCAGATTTTTAGTAGTTCTATTTATGGTAGGTTACTATTTATAGTAATATTTTAATACCAGATTACAGTATGTTACCATAATCAGAATACCGTATAATATACGTTGATCAAGAATACAAGATATACGATATTCAGTAATCATTTAAAGAACATTCAGATTTATCAGAGACACGTCGGACTATAAGATTTACCAGATTATACATAAACAGAAATAAAGAATAAAATAAATCAAACTAAGAACAGATAAAATCAGTAACAGTAAATAGTAATCAGACGACTTATTTCCGTCCTTTATTTTTGTAGTATCCGTGAAGTCGGAGTTGATCTCTCAGCTTTCATTCTTATTTCATTACGGGACACGAGGTACGGATTTCCGTCCTTTCAGTAAGGACTCCCTTTCTATGCATGATTAGGATTCCCCGTCTTCAGCCAAATGTTTTCCCCAGTATATGTTTAAGTTTATCAGTAATCATGTTAATAACTAAATAAATTGCCTGAGCATTATATACAAGCACGACCAGTTTATGTACTAGTTACGGAGGTACCGTAACCACGGCACTAGAGGCACCGGTGTCGTGACTCACATGCAGGAGAGTGATATCCTGCATCGTCCCACTCAGCTCAGCTTGGCCATTTTATCAGTATTATTAGTGGGGCGTATGGATGCATCCTAGGCTTATATGTGTTACAAGTTATCAGGGTGAATGTGGTGTGTGCTCTACATCCTTCACATTGGAGCTGATCCCTCCACCCAGCACAGTATTTAGAGGTCACCCCTCTACAGCATGACGAGGTCACCCCTCCAGTTATTCATGCACGGTTGTTACAGCACGTGGCCTATATAAGCTCTGGCAATTAAAATACAGTAAATGCATGTTTTCAGAATTAATAGTTATATTTCAGTTTCAGTATTTATGAATCAGGTTTCTCAGATTTTATGCAGAGTTCTACCACATGTTACATATCAGTCTTATAGCTTCATTGTTGCCTTATATTCCATTACTGTCAGTACATTCTTATCATGCTATATCCGTTCACTGAGCGTTATGCTCAGCCGTAGTTCCTTTCATGTTCTAACGGCAGGTACACCAGGACGCTCTAAGGATTCTGAGAGCGTGTGCATTTAGAAGGAAGCTATCCAGACTTCTTACTCGTGTACTTACATTATTCCGCTTATTTGGACATTGTTTAGTCCTTTCCTTCAGTATTTTACTTTTCATGTTTTGGGCTTATGTTTGGATTGCCGAAGTTTGATTCCGGTATTTCCTTTATGGTCAGTTAATGTTTTAGGACATTTACATTATGCTTTGATGACACGCCATAAATACACGTAACGGTCCACTTATCCAAGTGGGGTGTTACAGTTTATGAGACTCGCCTCATTATTAACCTTTTTTGCATTTATATGTGACATAATGAACTGTTCTATCACATCATTGTTGTTCCTCATAATCTTGATACATCTGAAAAGAGTGAACTTTACAAGTTGTAGCTGTTGAAAGATGAGCAAGGTGAGGTTTGGTTAAAGGAGAATTTTATTTGATTGATCTATGACTGGGCTTTCTGTTTTAATTTTTTCTCTGGTATATTTTGTGGTAATGAACATCTTTAAGACGATGAGTAGTGCCTTAGGGTGTACCATTAGGCCTTATTAGGTTGAACTTAAATAGTAATAAGTTAATTAATTTAAAGCACATTGGACAAAGACAGTTGTTGGCATTCCAATCCTAACCTGTTCTACCCATATATGCGAGCTACATTTTTATATCAACTCTCTAGACTTGCAACCCAACCCACTTGGCCATCTTGTCCCAAAATGCTCATGAGGTACCTCGCCTATTTGGATGGCAGGAAAATTACTGAAGGTGGCACACTTGAACAACAAGTTCTTGAATTATGGTATATGACGTATAATTCTATATTAAGACTAATTTATTATTAAGTTTATAGAACCTGACAAGAAATTGATTGACGCGAAAAAGGCTAATGATCACTTTAGTCAAAAAAAATTCATTCAAATGTTTATTTCAAGGTTGTCTCACCTTCAATGTTACTAATTTACAGGTTTTGATATCAGAGTATGGTCGTATGATGATTATGGCTCGGTGCAGATAATTGTGCCTCCTGATGTACCTTATGTACAGTAGAAATACCAGAAACGTTTTTGGAGACACAATGACGAACTTTTAGTAAGAGATTTAGACGATTGTCTCACCATAGTCCATCTTTTTGCTGCCTTACCTGCAATCGAGAGGGAAAACATCGAACTGATGGTTTATGATTATCATAACAATTATAAAAACCCTAACATAGATCAAAGAGCATACAGCGGAAGCAGATTAACAAGATCTTTATATAACACAATTATAATTAATCAAGGCTAGGGTTACATACCTTTATCCTAGCAGAACGATCACCGGTAAAAATAGATCAAGAACACCACCAGGATGTAACCTAAAATAAGATCACACCACGATCTTGTACACACGTGATACGATGAGCTAATCGTGAGTCTAGCACGAACAGAACCGAGCCTTCCAAGCCTATGGAAGATCTACCCAACAACCCTAGAGAGGGGCTAGGACTAGATCTAAAATAGCTTTTAGAAAATCAAAGATGAACCCTAAAAAAGGTGTATATGGCCGGCGGTATAGAGCAAGAAAGAAGAATATGGAGTGAAAAATTATGAGGCCTTAAGGTTTGTTTATATACACCTTGGAAACTTATCTTCCAAGGTTTAAACAAGATAAAGCCTAAAACTTTTCATCCCTATCCTTTGACACTTATTAGGCCGGATATACATGTGCTAAAAGGGGGTTTCCGGAACTTTCCGACACCTTCTTTTAGCTTCTTTAATATTCTATAACGATCGTTTAAAACTTAAATTTTAATTACTTAACGATCGTTAGCTAAAGTTTGATTTAATAAATATAATAAATATATTTAATAAATAAATTAACTCTTCACGTAATGTGTGCAATCCCGTGATCTCGAGTTCGATCCTATCACACGACTATCGATTTTAAAATCCATAAACTTTCAGCTCCCACTTGGACAAAATTCGAATGTCGTGATCACACTGATTAGCGTCTAGTTACACTAACAATGTCACTAGTACAACTCGAGTAAGGCTTCCTGGATAAAACCTTTTAATGATATATAATCATTATTATTATCCTCTCATTTCAAATACATTGTTAATAAGGATATGGATCTTAGTCATTCCTTCATTAACTATTCTGTTTCTCGTTTACGGATATAGCAAGATTACCAAAACACATTTGGGTGTGGCCAGACAAACATCTTACTACTCCCCCGAGGGGCCCAGTTGTATTTATACTTCAAATAATAATTTGAAGGAAACGAATCCCATTTCGACTACAAGCAAAACACATGAACTTCGCAACACTTCTGAAAATAACCCTTATGACTACCAGTTACGTTTAGCGTTAGGTTACCTTACAGAAATGCACTATATTCAATGCAGTTTTCTGGCATCTCAGGTCTAAGGATAACTATTTATGATTTACTTAATGACAAAGATCCATAAAGTAAAATCACATAGTTGGGATAAGTCCAATATTTGATCCATCAAATATCATCCAAAATTGACCAATATACTTTCAAGTATACTCTGTCACTATTTTGAATTGTCTTAATTTAATAATACTCCCATATTATTAATCGAAACGGACATTTAGAAACATCATAATGCTCATGGATTAAAACATGTAAAATAGGATACAAAATCAAATAACAGAAAAATAAACGAAATCCAAATTTTATTTCATCAATTCAATAATGTCTTACATCCTTTATCCAAATACTAATCAACAGATTTATTGCATGAATTCGCTAGCTAGTTGCAGCCCAATTGCCTTGGCATGCTTAACTACCTTTGGCCTAGACAAAGCCTTAGTAAAAGGATCAGCTACGTTATCATCTGTGTGAACTTTTATCAATTTTATTTCTCGAGCTTCCACTTGTTCTCGAACGTAGTGATATCTACGTTTAAAGTGTCTGGCGCCCTTCATGACTCCAGGGTCATTGGCGAATATTATTGCCGCAGAGTTGTCACAATATATATCAATAGGTTCTTTAATTGAAGGCATCACTCCAAGATCTCCAATAAACTTCCTAATCCAAACAGCTTCCATTGCAGCTTCTGAAGCGGCCATGTACTCAGATTGAGTCGCATGCATAGCAATGGTTTTCTGCTTACTGTTCTTCCTGTCAACTGCTCCTCCATTGATGACAAACACGTAACCCGTCTGAGACTTCGTATCGTCTTTATCACATTGCCAGGACGCATCACAGAATCCTGTTACATTCAATTCTGTGTCTGGTTTACCCCCGAATACCAAAAACATATCTTTCGTACTTCTTAAATACTTCAGAATATTCTTAACAGCAGTCCAGTGGGACTTTCCTGGATTCTGTTGGTATCTACTGACCAAGTTCTGAGCAAACGCCACATCGGGCCTTGTGCATCTTACAGCATACATAATAGATCCTACAGCCGAAGCATAAGGCACCTTCTTCATGTAAGCCACCTCTTCAGGTGATGATGCATCTTTCTCATGACTTAACTCATGCTTAACCTCCATCGGTAAGAAACCTTTCTTAGAGTTATGCATGTTATATTTCTTCAATATCTTATCAATATAAGCATCTTGGCTAAGACCAATTAACCGTCTACTCCTATCTCGATAGATCTTAATTCCCAGAATATATGCAGCATCTCCCAAATCTTTCATAGAAAAACATTTACCAAGATAATCCTTAACTTCCTTAAGTCTTGGAATGTTACTTCCCATGATCAATATGTCATCGACATATAGAATTAGGAACACTACATTACTCCCACTAGCTTTGCGGTATACACATGGCTCATCACGATTTTGAATAAATCCAAACTTTTTGATTTCTTCATCAAATCGCTTATTCCATTGACGTGATGATTGCTTCAAACCATAAATAGACCTTTGAAGTTTGCACACGCGTTTTGGATATTTAGGATCAACATACCCTTCCGGTTGTTGCATATAGATGTCTTCATCTAAGCGACCGTTCAAGAAGGCAGTTTTAACATCCATTTGCCATATCTCATAGTCATAGTATGCTGCTATAGCTATGAGAATCCTAATAGCTCGCAAGTCTGCTACAGGAGAGAATGTCTCCTCGTAGTCTATGCCAAAAGTTTGAGTAAAACCTTTAGCCACTAAACGTGCTTTATAGGATTGTACATCACCATCCATGTCAGTTTTCTTCTTATAGATCCACCTATTTTTCACTACTTTAGCATTTTTAGGTGCGTCTACAAGACTCCAAACATCATTGATTTCCATGGATTTCATTTCCTCATTCATCGCAACTATCCATTTTGACTTTTCTGGATCAGACATTGCGGATCGATAGTTAGCAGGTTCACCAAGATCCCCTACTTCCTCCTCATCATCCTCTATGTATAGACATAGTTTGTCCGGCGCACGTATAGCCCTTTGAGACCTACGTGGAGGAATTAATTCCGGTGGAACACTCAGACTTTCTGGTTCTACAGGAATTTCATCGCTAGTATTTTCAGAAGGCAATGTATCTTCTTGAATTTCTTCAAGATCATAATTTCTCCCACTGAATTCTTGATTTACAAGATCATTTTCAAGGAAGTCTCCATACCGAGCCACAACTATCTTGTTCTCAGCCGGATAATAAAAGTAGTAACCCATAGTTTCCTTAGGGTAACCTACAAAGATACATTTTACTGAGCGTTGTTGGAGTTTATCTCCAGAGTCACGTTTCACATACGCCTCACAACCCCAGACTTTCAAATAAGACAAATATGGCTTCTTGCCATGCCATAGTTCATATGGTGTCTTATCAACCTTCTTTGTGGGAACCATATTCAGAATACGAACATCAGTTTCAAGAGCATAATCCCAAAAAGATAATGGTAAAGTTGTAAGATTAAACATAGATCGTACCATATCCAATAATGTACGATTTCTCCTTTCAGATACACCATTTTGTTGTGGAGTATATGGAGAAGTAAGTTTCTGAACAATTCCATTCTTACTTAAATAATCTTTAAACTCTTGACTTAAATATTCACCACCACGGTCAGAACGAAGAGCTTTAATCTTCTTTCCCAGTTGTAACTCTACTTCAGCTTTAAACGTTTTGAATGTTTCAAATACCTCATGTTTATGCTTAAGTAAATAAACATAACCATAACGGCTATAATCATCCGTAAACGTCAAAAAGTAGCTAGCACCTTTCCTTGACACATGTCTAAGTGGTCCACACACATCAGTATGTATCAAACCAAGTAGTTCAGTAGCCCTTTCAATATTGCTATTAAAAGGTTTCTTGGTCATCTTCCCAGAGATACAAGATTCACATTTATCAAATGATTCATCATTGATACTTTCCAAAAGCCCATCACGTTGAAGCTTTTGTATGCGAGTCTTCCCAATGTGGGCAAGTCTACAATGCCAAAGATAAGAAGAGTTCTTGTCTAACTTACTCTTCTTATTCATGCTAAAAACAGAATTATTTTTCCTCTTGGGATTTATATCATGCATGTTAATTTCAAAAACACCATTCACAGAAATTGCATCAAAATAGAATAAACCATCTTTGAAAACAGAAATTCTATTATTATCAATCGTGTGAGTAAATCCAAGATCCAACATACTAGAAAAGGAAATAACACCCCTAACAATTGTAGGTGCATAATGACAATTATTTAAAGACAGTACTAAACCCGAAGGTAAAACTAATTTAAATATTCCTATAGCTTCAACTGCTGCTTGTGCGCCATTGCCCACTTGCAGAAATTGTTCCCCATAGGTAAGTCTCCTCTTCAACTCAAATCCCTGCAGGGTATTACAAATATTAATACGACATCCCGTATCATATACCCAGGAGTTTGATTTGTATGAAAGATTAAATAACTCTATCATAAATAAGTTACCTGAAGATGGTGCTGTAGCAACTTGCTCAGCCTTCTTCTTATGTTCTGCCATTTCATGGAGATAGAGAGAGCAATTCCTCTTCCAGTGTCCAGTCATCTTGCAGTAGTGACAAGTCTCATCTTTCAGAGATTTCTTAGCAAAGTTTTGCTTTGGTTTTGATGTAGTCGCAACTTGCTTGCTCTTATCAACCTTGCCTTTGCCTTTCTGCTTCTTATTCACTTGCGGTTTTGGTTTCGACACTCTACCCTTTTGTACATAAAGTACTTGAGGAGTAGCAGTGGGTGCCTTATCTTTCAAACCCTTTTCAAAGTCAATGAGCATTGCATGCAAATCATTAACTGTCTTCCCCGTGCAATGCATATTATAGTTACGAACGAAATCACCGAAGTCCTTATTAAGGGACCTATTGATCAAGTTAATAGCCATATTATGATCGAAGGGTTGTCCTAGTGCGATGAGTTGTTCCATATAACCCCTCATCTCCATGTAATGTGCACTTACGGACTTTCCAGGAGCTTGCTTGCAGCTATGTAGAGCATCAACCAGATCATAGATCTCTACAGCTTGTGGCGTTTCATACACTGCCTTGAGTTCATCAAGCATCTGCTTAGGAGGAAATAGCTCATACTTCCTTTGAAGTGATGGAGCCATTCTCCCTAACATTACAGCAGCCACCTCATGGTGCTTCTTAACGTTAGCAGCGTGTTGAAGCCTTTCCGCATCAGATGCATCTTCAGCAAGATCCTCCGGAAAAGGAGTTTCCAAGATATTGATAATACCCGCTGCTCTCAGAACAATTCTTAGTGAGCGGTACCAATCATTGAAATTTGGGCCAGTAAGTTCAGGCCGTTCAAAGAAAGCTTTGAACGCCGAGCTTATTGTCAGATTGCTTTCGGGTTGAGCCATTTCTACAGAAATAAGTTTAAACATTAGTATTTTCGATAATAAAATTCAAGAAAATAAAATTACCCCGGTAGTAAAACCATAGTATTTTCCTTGAAAAACTAGAATCCATATTGACATAGATTTATCACATCAGTTGATCTGCTAGTGACAAATGTATTCAACACAGTAACTTGTCGAACAATAATTGCCAAATCATATTGCAATTTCTAGATATGTCAGGGATTTACATTGCCAAAAACATTTGCATTGTAAACATGTTTTATCCCTTCTTTATGCCTTAAGTTTCCAGTTCTCACTGAGTAACTCAATTAAGTCGACTAATCTAAAGAACGTAAAACCTTCATGTGCAATCTTATTCATTCATGAAGTTTTCTCTCCATTACAACATCGTCCGATATCTTATATGACGACAATTGTAACTTCAAGTGTTCGTCAATTAGAGGGCATATGACTTAAATTTTAGGGTATAGATTTTGGTGTCAAAATCATGTATGGAGAAGCATGCATACATCTCCATAGCATAAGTTTAATAAAACGTTTAGTAAACTTTTTGGTGAGACTAAAAATTCATCATATATTTGCAAGTTGAGGTATTGGTTAAACCAAACAACCTTAAAGAATTATACCAATAACAACCGTAGGTAATTCCAATTTTGACGCACAGGCGAGCCGGGAATTTGGTCAGCGTAAAAGCATAGCACCTCCTTCCTTAACCGGGTACTTGACCAGCGGTGCGTTATACCCACTTTATAGTTTGTCAAAATTGAGTAGGCCGTTAAGTTGCTATTGCAATTCTAATCAACACAAATCATATGTAATTTAGACCTCAAAACAATTCATTAATTTTGATAAGATTTAGTCCATATTATTTTTCTTAAAAAAAATTACCCTTGTTTACGACATACAAAAAAAACGCATGAAAACAAGTAGTACAAAAAAAAACTAAATCAAATAGCCACATGCAAACAATTTATTCAAAGAACATCAAATCTAGGGTTTTTATGAACATAAAAGTCTTCCCTAATTTTAAAACTTTGAATCAAATGAAGCAAATAGCAATCAAAATTATATGATCCGTAAAAAAACATGCATGTTTATTACGGATCTTCCATATTCTCTTAACAATTAAAAACTACTACGGATCGTAACCACACATGACATAACAATTAATTCATGCATACATCTAAAGTTTATTACCATGTAATTTTAGGGTTTACAAAAAATTTTTTTTTTTTTTTTTATAAAAAAACGGCAAAGCCATTTTTAAAACAATAAAAAAAAACAAAACCCCTAATTTTTATAAAACCTAAAAACAACATGTAATTTTAACACAAATCAATATTAGTTAAAAAAAACTTTAGATCTTGATAATTATAATCATGTTAAAACGGCTCTCGATGCCACTGATGGTTTATGATTATCATAACAATTATAAAAACCCTAACATAGATCAAAGAGCATACAGCGGAAGCAGATTAACAAGATCTTTATATAACACAATTATAATTAATCAAGGCTAGGGTTACATACCTTTATCCTAGCAGAACGATCACCGGTAAAAATAGATCAAGAACACCACCAGGATGTAACCTAAAATAAGATCACACCACGATCTTGTACACACGTGATACGATGAGCTAATTGTGAGTCTAGCACGAACAGAACCGAGCCTTCCAAGCCTATGGAAGATCTACCCAACAACCCTAGAGAGGGGCTAGGACTAGATCTAAAATAGCTTTTAGAAAATCAAAGATGAACCCTAAAAAGGGTGTATATGGCCGGCGGTATAGAGCAAGAAAGAAGAATATGGAGTGAAAAATTATGAGGCCTTAAGGTTTGTTTATATACACCTTGGAAACTTATCTTCCAAGGTTTAAACAAGATAAAGCCTAAAACTTTTCATCCCTATCCTTTGACTCTTATTAGGCCGGATATACATGTGCTAAAAGGGGGTTTCCGGAACTTTCCGACACCTTCTTTTAGCTTCTTTAATATTCTATAACGATCGTTTAAAACTTAACTTTTAATTACTTAACGATCGTTAGCTACAGTTTGATTTAATAAATATAATAAATATATTTAATAAATAAATTAACTCTTCACGTAATGTGTGTAATCCCGTGATCTCGAGTTCGATCCTATCACACGACTATCGATTTTAAAATCCATAAACTTTCACGAACCAAAGCGAATCCATACATGTCGAGGGTACGTGTTATCACAATGTTCAAAATAATAACATACTGTAATTGGATTTTTTGCGTTAATATATTTCTTTAAATGTTTCTTTAGGTTGAGTCTTGAGTGCCAGGCGTATATCTCTGATATGTGTGGTTATTGTGTATCCGTATTTTCACTCTACATATCAGCAAAGGGGTGTCGTTCCCATTACCAAATCCAGTCTATCAATTTAGTATTGATAGCATTTTCGAAGTCAGGGGGTTCATAAATTTAACAGTAGGTAGCATGTAGTCATTTACTGTATGTTCATTGACTATATCATGCCATTTATTTGAAGTAATCTCCTCGCTTTGCAGTGAGTTGCTAGATTGCAGCTTGATGAGTTGGGACAGGTTAGTTTTTTTAATATCTTACCTTATTAGTAGTTGGGAATCTTGTGATTATAAGTTTAGAGTTATGATAAACAGGAAACATTCCTGGACCTGCTACTTCTCAACTACCTACATTGATCAAGCTGAAATGCTGAGGTCAAAGGTGCTACGTTTTGAAGCTCATTCAAAATCAGCAGGTAACATATTTTCATATACATTGGAATCCTTAAGATTTTAAAATATTGACATGGTCTTAATAGCAATTAAGACCATGAAATTGGCTTATGAACTTGAATTTGCTTAAGTTTATTTGTTTAAGAAAATGATAGAAAATACTCAAAATAGGCATCTAATATCTACGTTGATATCATCTAAACGCCATATAGTCTATGTTTTAAAGTTTGTATGCTGAAAACTAAACATACGAAATCGGCCTTGGTCATCAATACTTCTTACCTTGGTGATATATTTTGACTGTGTTAATTAAATTTTCATGTGAGATATGCTCTATCAACCTTGGTTACAACTTTAAAATTGTGTTTGAGATTAATTATGCGCTACATAATACAGTATTAGATATGTTGTTTTGTGATTATTTTATTGATACATAAGTTGCTTTATATGCCTATTGCTAAAAAGCTTTGGTTTTTAGTGATGGTTGTTTCTGTTGTGATTACAGTAGTTTGTAACTGTAGTTAGTATATGTTAAAATCGAGACTACTTTATTTTGTATGTACTTGGGTGGATTTATTTATGATCTAGGTACTTTGATTTTAGTAAACTGAAACTGGTTCTTTTATGCATGTTAATATTCTTTCGGCTCATAAATAGGTTTGAAGGAAAAAATAAATAGAATAAAAAGGTACTACTCATCTTATGTAAAAATTTAATTAAAGTTATTTAACTTTTTTTTCTCAATTTAAAGTACCGATTTTTTTTCTTGTTGCAATGTTGGACAATAATAAATTTAAAAGTTATATATTAACGGCCGTTTACTTTATTATTGTATCGTTAGTCCTTTATATTAACGACACTTTATAATAACCTCAAAGTTCGTTTTTTTACAGTTTTAGACCGCTTTTCACCTTTTCGTCTGATTTTAACTGTTTCCGTTTGTTTTTAATCGTTTTGGTCCATTTTTACAACATTCTTTGTTCTTTTATCGTATTCAACCGTTTCGTCCACTTTTTATAGGTTTTCGAGCCCTTCTGACCGTTTGTGTCCATTTTCCGACTTTTAACTGTTTTCGTCTGTTTTTCTGTTTTCGGCTTCTTTTTTACCATCTCTGAACGTTTTTATTTGGTTTATTTTTTTTTCATCCATAAATAAATAGGCGATAACGACAACAAACGGGTGAAAACAGTAAAAAAAAAAGGTCGAACACGATATCAAACACATTAAAGAAGGTCGAAAACTGTAAAACCGATAAAACGACAAAAAACGGACTAAAACGATTAAAAAACATATGAAAACGGTAAAAATCAAACGAAAAAGATAGAAAACGGTCTAAAACTGTAAAAAAACGAATTTTGAGGTTATTATAAAGTGTCGTTAATTAAAGGACTAACGATACAATAATAAAGTAAACGGTCGTTAATATATAACTTTTAAATTTGTTATTGTCCCAACATTGCAACAAGAAAAAAGATCGGTATCTTAAATTAAGAAAAAAAAAAGTTGAGTACCTTTAATTGAATTTTAACATAAGATGAGTACCATTTTACGTATTTACCCAAGGAAAAATGTATATTTTACTGTATTTTATTATCTGGGGTTCTGGTTCAAGCTATCTGGGTTTTACAACCGCAAACAAGCTTCAAGAAGCTGTTCGGCTAAGTAGACCCGCGTATTCAAATTTCTTATTAATCTCACCCGACCATTAGGACTACTTTATAGGTCACCACAAATACTTATTTGGCTTCGATTACGCCAATTCCACATAATGCAATATGAATGCCGAAAATGACCATAAGTTATTTGAGAAAACAAGACTACGCTTGCTTATTGCTTTTATAATACACGGCAGAACATTAACAAAGTCAAAATAGTTGAATAACTCTCATTAGTTGAATTGGTATAAATTGGGTAGATACTTAGATGACATATGAAGTTGATTTTAGTTACAGGTGCCAATTTTGTCCATTTTGATAAATATGGGTGTTTTTAGGCACTTTTCAAAAAAAAGATAAGGTACTTTTTGTTTATTCATAATAATGGTCTAAACGGGTGCACATGTAAGAAATTAAATGGGCTTAATGAGCGCACATGTAAATTACTAATTAGACTACTCAGCGTATATTTTATATTCAATTTTTTATCCCGGCTTTCAAAAAAATGTTATTATTTTTTATTATATGTTATTATATTTTTTTTCCCGTTTTAGCTTGCGCCCATTTAGCCCGCCCGTTTAGCTTGCGCCCATTTAGCCCACAGTCCGTTTTCCCACCGCCCATGCGCGCCCCCATTTTGCCACCTCTAGGTTTACTTAATGAAAAATTTGAATACTTTTGTTGCCACGTTATACATTAATCCCGTATATAATGATGTGATCAATTTTATAATTTGAGAATTTATTTAATCATTGGTTACCCAGGTGAATAGATCTAGAAGAAAAAATTAATGGGCACAATCACTCTTTCCTTACTCGGTACAAGTATGTGCATATGCTATTTTTTGGGACTTCGTGAATGCAACCAGTTGACAATTTTCTTGGCAATCATATGAGTTTGATGTTGCATCCTTGAGTTCGATGTTGCATCTGGTATGTACTTTAACAAAAGTACATATTTAAAGTTTCATTTTACAGTAATTTTTTATGTGGTAGAACTGTTATGATTTGAACAAAAGATGTTTTATCTAATCAAGAAAGCTCATTTTCTTTTTACCCTTTCCCAAGACGTATAAGACATTTAAATATAAAATCACATCGTTCGTTCTTGTGGTTTGTGTTGACCGTAAATCTTGCATCCCGCGACCACCACCATTCCTAATACGTTGTGGTTAATCCATTCATCAACATAGTTCCAGGTTAAGATTCCCTCATCGACCTAACTTGATGTCATTCTATGTGTAGGTTTTATACTATGTGTTTAGCATCTGAACTGCTCAACAACCATGTCAATGTTTCATTATTTTTTGAGTTATGAATATAGCGAAAGTCACTAGCAAAATCTAACTTTTATGATTCATATCATAGAATAATCACCATTAACCTGATCTTTCTTATTGTATTCTATAGAGAATGAACATGTCATATTGGTTTACTTACAAGCGGGTGTCTATGAAGGATCTCATTATTTAGATGAGCTTAACATTCTACTGAGTATAAGGTACAATTTATTAATCCTGTATTAAATAAACCATCTGCAGATCACAGTTATTGGTCATTCAAATGCGGTAAAATCCAGACTACTAAACTCATGGAGTAACGTATGGATTGCCATCATTTTTGGCTATTCAAATTACATTAATATTTTGCTCATTGACCCAATATATGATTTAGCTTGCTGAGTAAAAGGGAAATAGTTACAAACATAGCTAGAACAACATGGTTCATTATTCTCCGTGGCAAAAGGCAATACTCTAAATAGTGCTCCCCATAAACGAAAGAGTGAGCTTCACCATTTACGTCTAATTAACATGACTTATGGTTGACAATCAAAGTGAAGATATGGATTGCATTTTGTAGACAATAACCCTTTATAACTAAACTGTTGCAGCTCATCTTTTCATGTGTTAAGGTGTGTGAAGTTTGGTAGCTTGAGCCCTAAAAAATAAAGTCTCGAGAGACAACCATTGTGTTTACATAGATTTGTTAGTTTAGCTTCGTCTTTAATTTGTTATACGAACAAAATCCAATATGTTAGTATTTGTTACCAAACCCAAGTTTTCACAGGTTTTAATTTCAGTTCCTATTAAGCGTGTTTGACCCCAATACATCATGAAAACAATCTTATGCTACTGAACTTTATTATGATTGAAGGTACTTGAATACTTTGCATCAGTCGAGAATACCATATGAGAAACTCTCATGCTTCTTCTCAAACTCTCAAACTGTTACACTGTTTTCATCACCAATTGAATTCCATCTGTCGCTGAGATATTAGGGTTAGTTCTAACTTCTAAGATGTGTGTTTTATAAATGGAGACTCGCGTTTGTTGCAAAATGTACCAAGGAAAGCACAAAACGATGGTCAGTAGGTGAAGCTAATTTGTTCTTCATGCCCTAAATGAAAAACTCTATATTGGGATGCGAGCCTTTCTGCCGTAGGATCAATACCGAACCAGATTACAGGCCCAAGAGTGTAGTTCCTGGGAGAGAAACACATGTGAGACACACTCTATGCAGTTCAGTTCGATTCAGTTCATCTGTGTCTCTTTCTACATATGTTCCTCAAATTGTAAATTATGCATTTTAATCCTTTGCTATAATTTTGTGTTTAGAGGGCGTTTGATAATGCATATTTTTTCTGTGTATCTGCTTACTTATAAGCTGGTAAGCAAGTTGAAGTGTTTGGAAAAAAGAAATTGCATTGGTTTATATGAGATGGAATTAGAATTACTTTTTACTTTCATTTATAACCTAAACCTCTAATATGGATTTGATCTACATTTTTAACCTGTTTGTCACTTTACAAGTGTGAGTGCATTAAAGCATTAGAAAATCATAACAATATTGTTTAATGTGCTTATAATTAAACTTCTAATCTGCTTCTACTTTTGTGAAAAAAATAAACAAACCCAAACCCTCTATTAGAGCTGTGAGTGGGAAGAGTTTGTTGTGAAATTTATTATGCCCCCTATTGCTTCTGGTCATGATAATTCAATGTCTAAAATTCTACATTTATTATGTTTTCAAGTAAAAACAAAAGTTTTTTTAAAATAGTTTGTTAAAAAATGTTATTACAAAAAGATATGAATAGATTATAGATGTGATCAGTTTAATCAAATATGATCTAACAGATTAAATCTACTTCCTTAACTTGTATTGATTATGAAAAATAACGAGAAAGCCAAATATAGTTTTAATCATTAAAAATATAAAAGTAAGCGATAGGAGGGAGATAACGAAGAACATGGATTAGAGAATATAAATTGTCTACATATGTTGTCTACTTTTCACGCTTGGTGACAGACAAGTTCTTCATAAGTTGCGGGATGAGACAATAACCAACAAGTATTAGAACAAGGTGTATAGCTCCTCGCGAGTACGGTTTTATTTATTTTGTCATCCTTATGTTATGCGTTATAGGTGTGTTGATCGATCCGGTTATCGAGTTGTTCGGTTTATTTGGTTCGATTAGTTTGGTCAATTTTTTATTTAGATATAATCGAAACCCAAAATGAAATCAAATGAACTGAATCGTGCTATAAACGAACATGGAACCAAACACATCTACATTCAATATTATATTTTCTTTTTCAATTTAATTATATTAAATCATAAAAAATTTCATGTTTGAAAAGTGATCTTTTATACTTGATTAGTACTTGAAATCTATGCATATACATAAAAGATAATTAAATGAATTATGTTATCGATTTAGATTGTCAAAATTATATACAAACAAAAAATAGACTATTTATTGGGTTACATTTAGTTTTGGCAAATTCGGTTCGATTAAAAATTTGTTCCAGTTTCTTTTGATTCGGTTCGGTTTCAATTCTAAGTTTATTCGGCTTACGGCATTTTATTTGAATCTTTATAAATAGTCAATGTATTCAATATGATTACAAAATTTATATTATCAATACAATTATCTTAAATTTTTTATAATAGTTATTAGGAGGTTGTATGTATTAAAATGTCACTTTGATCTTTATTCGATAATATATTACCAGATCCAACATAAACATGTCAAGAATTTGATATCATAATTTTAGCACTAATAAAACCTATCTCTATAACAAATGACATCTATGCCCTTGCAAATATATTCATTTATGTAGGATGCTTGAAATGAGAAGCATGAAAAAAGTTATTTCTTTGACTCTAAGAGCTTCACTGCAAGTCAAAGGAAAATTATGTCTCCGCAAGGCAATAATTATTTTTTCCAAAAAAAAAGAGTCTATTTAGGTTTCATGATTCAGATTCTAGCTCACCAGCTTCTTAAGCTGAAACCTCACCACTATACATTGGGGGAGGTGCAAAGAATTCATTCTTAATAAATTTTCAACATATCACTCTTTTAGTGCCACTGGCCGAGGTTCTCCTAAACAAGTTAATTCTATTAGCAGCTCCACACCAAATTCAAAATACAGTTGAATTAAATCACCTAGCTGGACACAATGAGAATTAGAGCCACCGTAGAAAAATATGTGATGCCTTAAAAAAATTCTAATAACACTTAAAACTCGAAAATCGAAAGATAAGGAATATATTTTTGAACACTTTTCAACAACCACCTAATCAAACAGATCTTTTAACAATAAACTTTGTAAATACATAACCTGTTTGACGTTAACAAATCGGTTTGCTCACCTCTAGATACAAGCTGAATGTATACTTTTAGAAATAAATTAAAAACCAACACATTACTTGGGTGTAGCAAGTACTAATAATATCAAACGATAATTTACGTTTAATCAACATAAACTACAAAAACCCATATCAGTACAACGAAAGATTAACATGGGACAAAACACGTCTGTAGGGTAGACCAAGCCCTAAAAAAATAAAAAATTAGTTTCGTTTAAGTCTTCTTTTAATAAAAACGAGTCACACTACAAACAGATAAAACTAATACCCAAACGTAATTTAATAAAATATTTTCGAAACGACCCCGCCCGTTGGGCGGGTTACGACGCTAGTGTATATATATATATATATATATATATATATATATATATATATATATATATATATATATATATATATAGGGTGGGGTTATTATAAAAGAAATCTTATTATAAAATAGGTGAGATGAAATCCTAGCCCTTGGATTAGATCCATCAAAATCTATAATATTTTTGATAAAAGCGGTGTCTTTTTGGTAAGTAAACGAAACTTTAGGGGCTTTAATGAAAATATAAACGCGCCTAATATTTCTTCTAAATAATTTATCCGATCTAAATCTCTCTCTCTCTTAAACACACACAAACACACACACTCTTAAATCCTAACGAATCAAATCGATTATTCCTAACGAATCACATCGATTAAACAACGGATCGGGATGGTTCGAACGTATACAGGATTAACACCGCCATCTCTATGCAGTAACTATATTCTATTACATTTTTTAATATTTAATTCATAATTTTTTGTTATTATTTCTGATATAAATCATGTTTATATTTAATTTCACGAAAAAGAAAAAAAATAAAGATACAGTAGATGTTCAAAACTCTTCGAGTAAGTTTTTATGTTATTTTTTTATTTTAAAATGTAGCAGGATAAAATTTAGGATAAAATTTGTTTTTAGTTTGATTAAATATGGATTATAGTGCTTCAAGGAGATTGCGATGCGTTTAATTTTGGATTTTAATGCTCTAGAAAAAATCTTTGTTTATGTGTGTGATGCGTTTAAATTCTGATGCTATAGGTTGATTTTAGTTTGCTCTAAGCTGTGACAACTTCTTTCTAATAGACACTGATGCGATAAATTTTAGATTCTAATGCAATAGGATGTAAGCCATGGTCACAAGCATTATTTAGGTTAAAAGGTCGATTTTAGTTTGCTCTAAATTGTGATAAATCCTTTCAAATAGAGAGTGATGCGAAAAAATTCAGATTCTAATGCAATAGAATGTAAACCATGGCCACAAGCATTATTTAGGTTAAAAGTTTGATTTTAGTTTCTCTAAACTGTGATAACTTCTTTCAAATAAATAGTGATGCTATGAAATTTAGATTCTAATGCAATAGGATGTAAACCATGGCCACAAGCATTATTTAGGTTAAAAGGTTGATGCTAGTTTGCTCTAAACTGTGACAACTTCTTTCAAATAGACAGTGATGCGGTAAATTTTAAATTCTAATGCAATAGGATGTAAACCATGGCCACAAGCATTATTTAGGTTAAAAGGTTAATTTTAGTTTGCTCTAAACTGTGACAACTTCTTTCAAATAGACATTGATACGATAAATTTTAGATTCTAATGCAATAGAATGTAAACCATAGCCACAAGCATTATTTAGGTTAAAAGGTTGATTTTAGTTTCTCTAAACTGTGATAACTTCTTTCAAATAAACAGTGATGCGATAAAATTTAGATTCTAATGCAATAGGATGTAAACCATGGCCACAAGCATTATTTAGGTTAAAAGGTTGATGCTAGTTTGCTCTAAACTGTGACAACTTCTTTCAAATAGACAGTGATGCGGTAAATTTTAAATTCTAGTGCAATAGGATGTAAACCATGGCCACAAGTATTAGTTAGGTTAAAAGGTTGATTTTAGTTTGCTCTAAACTGTGACAACTTCTTTCAAATAGACATTGATGTGATAAATTTTAGATTCTAATGCAATAGGATGTAAACCATGACCACAAGTATCATTTAGATTAAAATTTATTTAAGTATGTTTTAAAGAATGTTATTGTCTTTCAATAGATGGTGATGAGATAAATTTTAGATTCTAATGCAAGTCAGTGCCACAAGCATCATTTAACAAGTTTTAAAACGACTAATGTGTTAAAAATTTGATAATCATGTGTTAATATAGTATCTATTATTTTGATATTCCATGTGGTAATAAGCTTGATATATTGAAACAGACGGTGATGTACAAAAGATGAATCTGAATGGAAAAACGACAAGAAAGCCTGCGTTTAAAAAAGTGGAAAAAAAGAAGGATGTTGGAAAGAAATACAAGGGAAAACAACCAGAAGTAGACACTGATTCCGACTTTGAAGAAGGAGCCTTTGATAAAAACAATAAATTAGAGAAGAAAACAAAAAGGAAAAGGCCTGCAGAACAAAAAGATAGGCATTATGAAGATGCAGAACATGTTAAGAAGAAGTATAAAAAGAAGGGTCAAGTGAATATGATTGTTCCATTTCAAAATCAAGAAGTGAAAATAGTAGAAGTGGATGAGGGAGAAAGTGAAGAGAAAGGGACTGTAAATGAACGTAAAACATTACTATCAAGAATGTCTCCCAGACATTTGAAAAAGGTTCTAGAATCATTGAATCCACAACAAGTGAAGCGTCTACATGAAATGGGGTTTAGACATTACCATAAAAATTTTGATGTTCATTATGTACCATCAACTCTGGCAATGTTTGTTGCTAAGAATTTTGATCCGAAAAATTCGACACTAGGAATGGGAAATGGTAGAAAAATAAAAGTAACGAAGGAGTTGGTACACGAAATGTTGGGAATACCGATGGGTGATATAAAAGTTCAATCACTTAAAGAGAAGAACCTGTATGATCCTGTAACCGTTAAATGGAGATATATGGTGAAGGAAATCGTGACTCATGATAAGAAAATTAACATATCTGCACTAGAGTCATATTTGTCTGGTTTAGTAGAAGCTGATTGGTTATTCGATATTGCTTTCCTTACAATGTTCTTCTCAATCTTCGGCCAAGGAAACAAAGACGGCACAGTAAATGAAAGACTTATTCCGTTTCTTGAAAGCACAGATAAGATATCTCAAATGGATTGGTGCTCATACGTTATAGAATGTCTGGTTAAGGAGTGTACTAACTTTAGCCCGTCTTCAAGCTTCGCTAGACCACTGCTTTTTCTTGCAGTAAGTTCTTTAATTACTAGAACTGTGATGCAATAATTTTTAAACTGTAATTCACTAAAGCATGAACTATCACAGATTTAATGTAATTTTAGTTAGTACTGATATAAATCTATTTGGTGCAGCTTGTATATGTGAATTAAACTATTTTTGAAGACATGATGGTGGATAAAACAGTTCCGGCATTCAAGGCTTGGAATCACAAGTTATTGAATCAAAGGCAGAAAATGGAACTTGATTTAGGCGGATTTGGCACTTTACCTATTGTAGAAGGTTTAGAATGGAATGAACCAGAATCAAAGAAGCTTCACAAAAAAGAGAAATTGAAAAGTAGGTATATTTTTATAAAAAATAATCTTACATTTTATTTTCGGTATCTAATCAAAATATCTTCTGATATTGTATAGAAGATGAAGATTCAACAACAAATAAAGATGAAAGAATTAAAGATTTCATGTCTAAATCTCTAGAGGTAATAATATTTTATTCTCTGATATTGTGTTTATCTAATTTTTGTATTAGTGGATGATGTGTTGGAAATATTAATGAAATATGCTTGTAAGTTGGTTTTATCTGTGATGTCAATGATCATCTCTGTGATTAGGTAAAATGCAGTGGACTTATTAACTAAAATGCAGTAGGCTTATTAACTTAAATGCAGTAGACTTTTTAACTAAAAATGCAGTAGACTTATTAACTTAAAATGCAGTAGACTTTTTAACTTAAAATGCAGTAGACTTGTTAACTGAAATGCAGTAGACTTATTAACTTAAAATGTAGTAGACTTATTAACTTAAAATGCAGTAGACTTATTAACTGAAATGCAGTAGGCTTATTAACTTAAAATGCAGTAGACTTATTAACTTAAAATGCAGTAGACTTATTTACTTAAAATGCAGTAGACTTTTTAACTTAAAATGCAGTAGACTTTTTAACTTAAAATGTAGTAGACTTATTAACTTAAAATGCAATAGACTTATTAACTTATTAACTAAAGTGCATGCAGTAGACTTATTAACTCTATTAACTGAAATGCAGTAGACTTGTTAACTCTATTAACTGAAATGCAGTAGACTTATTAACTTAAAATGCAGTAGGCTTATTAACTTAAAATGCAGTAGGCTTATTAACTTCAAATGCAGTAGACTTATTAACTTAATATGCAGTAGACTTATTAACTGAAATGCAGTAGACTTATTAAATTAAATGCAGTAGACTTATTTACTTAAATGTTGTAGACTTATTTAACTGTTATGCGATTAAAAAGGGCCAGTAATGCACTAACATGTCAATGTTGTCTATTATTTAGGAAATGCAGGATAGTGTGAAACATAAACTGCTTAAAGCTACGAGTTTGATGGACGATGCAGATAAACAGCTGGATATTGCTTTCTCTGTCTACCCTAATAACAAGGAGTTAAAAAAATTGGTTGTTGAGAGGAATAAGGTTTTTCATGTTTTTTATAAACATAATTTCGAAAGTGATGGAGAGGATGAGAAAGATGGTGGTATGGAAGATAAAAATGACAAAAATGATGATAACAATGAAGATAAAGATGGAAATGACGATAGAAACGATAATAGTGATAGTGATGATGATGAAAATGGTGATGACGAAGAACCAGATGGGACTAAAAGTAGAAAGGGAGAGGAAAAGAAAGATAACATTAATAGTAGAAATGTCAAAGAAAAAGAACAAGCGGGTGAAGGTAAAATGGACGAAGGTGAGAAAGAGCAAATGGAAGAAGATGAATGCATTACTAACATGGAAAGGGACGAAAATGCATGTGTAACTAATGCAGAAAATCGTTTACAAGATGAATGGGATTGGGACAAAACCAAGGCTATCGTCCCATATGATTATGACATGTTTTCTAATTCTACTGATTTTAGTGATCATGATTTTGATGATGAGATATCTGGTGTAACGAATTTACATGATGTGGCTGGAGAGTCTGATGCAATAGATAGTGAAGAAACATTACAATGTTTTTTTTCTAACGAGCTTGACCCAATTGAAGCCTTGTCTCAATCCCAAACACCTTTAACATATCAGAGACTCAAAAGAAGAAAGATGACACTTTTTGATGATGTTTCTATATTGGATACTCAACTGGAATCTGAAGATGTAGGTGAACCAGGCTTAGTTGAACATCAGATGATCGATGATATAACAAAAATTTTGTCGAGCTCGGCTGATATACAAGAAAGTACTTATGATGTACGAGATGTGAATGCAACAAAGGAAAAAGAAGCTATTGATGCGCCTCCATTCGTACCTCGTCGTTTCTCTAATATTAAATTAAAGCTTATTCGAAACACTGATGGAAAATATTCTGCAAAGAAAATTAGTGAATCAGATGATGCGGAAAAGACAGGTGTGAAAGTTGTTGATGTTCCTGATCAGAAGACTGTTGATTCTGTAAATGACAGAACAGGGTCTAAAAAGATAAGTGATACAGCTGCAGAAGTACCTGTCTCTGCAGCAAACAATGTTGGAAAATTTGTTGCGAAGAAAATAAGTGCATCAGATTATGCGGTAAAATCAGATTTGAAAGTTGTGGCTGTTCCTACTCAGAAGATTGTTGATGCAGCTATCGAGAAAACTGGGTCTAAAAACAAGAATGGTGCTAAAGCTGCGGAAAATACACATGTTAAAGCTGCGGAAGTGCCTACTAAGCTATTTGTTGATGCAGCAAAAAAAGAAGTGCCAAAAAAGACAAGTCTTAAATCTACATTAAAACCTGGAGTTAAACCTGATGCATCCAAAGAAACAAATGTTGGAGTGCCGAAAAAAAAGGTGAATATAAAGGAACAAACAGAAAACAAATCTTCTCGATTACCTCCTTCAAAACAGCCACAGCCTAAACCCAAAATCGTTAAAGATAATGATCAAACTACTAAAAGAGGAACAAAAAAAGGGCTTTAGAAGAGGATCTTATTATACATGAAAAGCGTGTTCCAAATCCTTCAGCCCCTTTGTGGTGTCGCCATATTATCAGAGGAAAACAATGTTCACCATACCACTTACTGAAAGAGAGAAGAAGATTGTTGAATACATATGGAGTGACAGTTGTCCTGAAGGGTAATTATTTACTACATTAAAATTTATAAGCTATTGCATTTTATAATATTTTTAATACATTATACTTTTAATAGCATCTTATAAAATGTTCAGGGATGTTATTTTCGATGGAAACGGCATAATGATAGAGTGTGTCTTTTTCCTGAGCCTTTATCCCGAGATTCTAGTATAAGCAAATATAATAGATTTATGGAGTATAATTCTGAATCATGAGGAGAAATACAAAGGAAAGCAGTGTGTTACGACAAATATTTATTGCACTACAGGAATACTGGTCAGTGTTTTATTAATTTAAATTTAAATAGTTATTCTTTTAAAATTATTTTGATGCTTATTAAAATCTTCATGTATGAATAACCAGCCCCCTCATATGATTGAAAACAAAAGGAGTGTGAAAGATCATCAAAGAGTTTTTTGTGAAAACTTTAAAAGTGTTCTAACAGAAGCAAAAAAGAAAAAATTGGAAGGAGTTCATTTGGTAAGTAATATTTGACATCTATTTATATGAGTTCCAAATACTTTATTAATTTATTAATAACAACACTATTAATTCATTCAAAATGTCTACAGGTTTTTTTTCCTTGCATAAAATTAGGAAAAGAAGCAAACCACTTCTATATCATTTGCTTCAATATGATGACTGTTGAAATAGAGATCATCGACAACATTGACAATGATCTTGAGGATTTACACCTGAGATATGGACCATATGCAATGTGTCTGGTAAGTTTTTTTACAATGTGTCTATATCATTTGCTTTAATTATGTTTATAAAATTTAATCCATTATAGTACAAATATTACTGCATCATAGTTTATAAGAATGAAAGTTAATGCATTATATTACAAATATTACTGTATCATCATTTATTAATTATGTTTATAGATTTTTTACTACATAAAGCATTAATGCATTAATTTTTTTGCAGCAAAACACTTAAATTGACTGCAATAGAGTTAACATAATCTTATTTTTTAACAGATTAATTTGTTTATCGCCTACCTGGAAATGTTATGGCACCACAAGTTTGATGCATTTGTTCAGGCAATTCCAAAAATAGTCAGGATGAATTGGAGGACAACCCACAATGGTGTCGATTCCGGAGTTTTTGTAATGAGGCACATGGAAATGTACAGCGGTCAGGAAATATTTTTGAATAACTTCAAAAAGGAAGATAAAGGACAAAAAGCTGAGATTAATTTTCTTCGTGCAAAGTACTTGGCAAAAATTCTACTGATGGATTCCAATGTATACAAGCCTGAACTACTCGAAGCATAAAAAAAAACTGGAAAAAACAACAAAAGAAATCAAAGATTGTGGCTCATCTCGATGTCAAAGTGGATGGTGATTTGCTGAACAAGTTCAATGCAACATTAGAAAAAACTTATTAATTCATGAATGAAACATTAAACTGTCTTGAAGATTTTCTTTTATATTTGTATGTAACTTTTAAATTTGGAAAATGTTAGAAAGTATCTGCTATGTTTAAAAAATGCTTCTTATTTTCAGTTTTAATGATAGTTTTAATTTGTATGTCCAGTTCATCATGTATGCATGTATATTCCTGCTAAACAGATTAAATTCACTATGTATAAAATTATAATGCAGTAACGAAATAAGTATAATGCATTATAAAAGTAATTATATGTGCATCTCTTTTTTTATATAATTGAATAAATGTTGGAAAAAGAAATGCACGAAGATAAAAAATTAACAAAAATGTTAAAAATGGACTAGAAATTAACTATAATGCAGTCAAAATAAAGCTATAATGCAGTACAAAAAATGAAAGAAAATAAAAACTTTTTTTTATATCTATCTCATTTTATTTACAACTGAATTTAAATGCACCAAGACAAACAATTAACAAATATTAAAAATCCACAAGAAGTAAAAATTATAATGCAATACAGTAATTATATAGTTCTAATGCATTAAAAAACTGTAATGCAATAAGAGTATAATTGTAATGCATAAAAAAATTAAACTATAATGTAGTAATAAGATAACTGTAATGCAATAGAAAAATTGGAAAAAGAAAGTAAACCTTTGCATTTATTTCAAGACTTCATGTATCTCAATCTCAGTTTTTTACAATTGAATTTTGGAGAATTAAAAAATGAAAAATATTGTAAAAAATCAAAGTATTAATTTTGGAGTATTAGATCTCAACCCAGATCTTTTAGGCTGAACATCTTGATTCTTGGGAGCTTGTTGTTGCTTGGGAGTATCTTGTACCTTGGCTTTCTTGGATGCTTCAGAAGGACCTGGGCAAGTTCTTTTATTGTGTCCCACTTTTTCTCCACATATACCACAAGTCCTCCTCTTGCTAAGTTCTTCAGTTGTCACTTCAGTTACGGGCTTCAACCTTGAAAAGCAGCCTGGACCTTTCAATTTCCTAAGATTTGGATTTTGTAAATCATCATTTTGAGGCTCTTGGACACCCAACATTGCACAAATAGCAGCTTTGTTATTCATCTTTGGGACCACTGGAACATCAAGTTCTGCTTGTTTGAGCAACTCTTTCATCTTGTCTTTGTAAATATGCAATTTATCAACTTTGTGCACCAAACGATCAATAGTATCATCAAAAATTTGATACAGTTCTGTAACTTCAGTCTGTACTGCATTTGATGCACTACTGATCATGCGACGAGCAGAACTTAAAGGCTTGACATTCTTTAACCATCGTTTATGCAAGTACTTTCGTGGGAACTCCTTTACATTATTCATTCTGAGTACATAGAATGCATGACGGCAAAGAAGACCATACGACTCATAACGGTTACAGCTACACTCAATCTTGATCTGAGATTTACAAAACTCAACCTATAATAGAAAAAAGTATTAGAAATGGATCATATCTATAATGCAGTAAACAATAAACTAAAATGTAGTAAACAATAAACTAACATGAAGCTAAAACGCAGTTAATCTTGATCTCAGACTTGCAATCATATCTATAATGCAGTAAACAATAAACTAAAATGCACTAAGATTAACATACATGATAAAGCAGAAAATCGTCTGAACCCTTAAAGATATGATATTGGCTATCACGAATAGAATATCGTTCGGTATTGTCATTTGGCACAACGGACATAGCAATACAATACTTGTATGAAGCATACATTTCATCTTGTATATCATAGAATATTGTTCTAGTAAATAGTTTGCATGCTTCTTTTTCCATTTGAAGGTCTGTTTTGAAAGCTGGCGTTTTGTATCTTGAATCATGATCATTTTTCCTTTCGATATACCTTTGATAATCGATGGCAGTGTCATAATGACTTAAGAATTCAATAAGAGTAAGACGTGGGTTGGTCCATTTACCAAAGAAATGATTCTCACTTTCAGATCTTGAAGTTGTACGCATTAGACCAGCCATAGGAACATCTCTTAAATACGCAGGTATCCAGCTTTGCCTCATATCAAACATATCTGCCAACCACTTGTTTTCGCCAAGATCAAATTCATGAATCATACACTTCCATTCTCTTTCAAAAACATCAGGCGTAATTTGGTCTGTCCACACAATATCAGAAATCCGTCTCTTTAAGTCTGTCCTATTACATAGTTCAGAACCCACCTATAAAAAGAAACAAAAGAACTGTAAAGAAAAAATAATGCATTATAGTGCATATTTTACTACATTAAATACTTCATACATATCATAGTCCATATTTTACTGAATCATAGTGTATATTTTACTACATCATTATTTACCTATAATACATCAGTAATTAAAAATCCAACATTGCATTAAAAAAGCATAATTCATTAATGGATAACAGTTTATGAAAAAAGTTATAAAACATAATACTTTCGTGCCCAATTTCATCATAATGTGCCACATACAAAAGCGGTGAACTGTATCTCGAAAAACTTCAGCTATTGCAATCTTCATTGACGGATCTTGGTCTGTGATGACAACTTCTGGAGCTTTCCCAAACGCTTCTATAAATGCTTTAAGCAACCATATGTAAGCTAACGAACTCTCATCAGCAAGCAAAGCAGCAGCAAATGTAATGCAACGGTTATGATGGTTGATACCAGTAAACGGAACAAAAACCATTTGGTACCTATAGTTAAATAGCATATTAACTAATCAAATAACAGAATAATTCAAAAACATATTAATTTCTTGAGATAAAATGATAAAAATATACTTGTTAGATCAAAAAGTTGCATCAAACGAAACTATGTCACCGAAAGTAGCATAGTTTCTGATACCTTCTTCATCAGCCCAGAAAAGACCGGCCAAGCGATTATCAGGACCTAAAAAAAAGTAAGAAACTTATTACAAAAAGAACTCGTTTTACACATACTTTCTAGTGCATTGTAGTTCAAATTCTAATGCATTAAAATCTAGTTATACCTAAATGCAATAAAAATTAAACACTAATTCAGTAAAAAAGGACATCAAATTTAATGTTTAAGTTATAAAACTTTGTTTGGTTCTGTTTTTGGAACTGCATCAAGGTTTATGTTTAACTTATAAAACTTAATGCAATAAAATAAAAAACATTAATTCCCTAAAAAAGTAAAGTCAAATTATAGAGAAAATAATCACCTTTGAAATGTTTGACAAAAAAACCAGGAGAGTGAAGTTTTCGACTAAGAAGCTTCTCTACAGCCATCTGAGCGTCTCGATCACCAATAAAAACACTAATCTTCTTTTTCTGATTCTTGCAGTCATCAACTGTTACACCAACACTATCAAACCCACCGTGAAGCTGTTTCATCAATCTAAAACCTATAGCAGGACCAAAATTTGCATTCGAAACTTGATAGAGGAAATGCTGCTTTGTAAAACCCACGTTCCTTGAATTCTTCATAAAAATCATGTCTCTTTCAGCTACAAGTGGGTGATTATGACCCTCTATGAAACTAGTAACCTCAAAGATATTTCCTTTTTTCTTAATAACAATCGAAGCCAAACATCCACACCTAAATGTAGGCTTCCTCCTACTTTGCTTTTTCTTAATATCTCTAAACCTTGGAAAATCATCACTAACATGGTTATCTTCAACTACACAATTGTCTGGTAAATCAACATCTGCGCTATCAACACTAGATTTATCTTTCGGTTGAAGAAAACCTTCTCTACTGCAAAGGAAATACTTTGTTGTCGCATTATCAAAACCTACTGCTTTGTACTCTCCACCTCTCCTAACATCAAAACCCCCTTTTTACCATAAGCTACATAGAAATTATACGCTTGCTCAATTGAAACAAATTGACATCCTGCTATAGGTACTTGACAATGTGGTAACTCATCAGGAAACCAAGTCCTAGTGCCATCTTTACCAACTTTATAGTAACCTACATGATCTCTTACAGTAACTGTTTCATAATCATCTGCAGCTGAAAATTAAATGATCAAAGTAAGCTAGATAAATGATAAGAAATGAAAATAATAATAAAAGAGTACAAAAACCATCACAAATACTTAAGCATAAAATAAAGAGCATATTCATAAGCAAGCCTATGTGTAACGAATAACACACTGTACCATCACATATCAACTTAAAACTATAATTAAGTTAAACCTACAATGCAATAAAATATACACTAACTGAAATTCAGTAGACTTATTAACTTAAAATGCAGTAGACTTATTTACTTAAAATGCAGTAGACTTATTTACTTAAAATGCAGTAGACTTTTTAACTTAAAATGCAGTAGACTTTTTAACTTAAAATGTAGTAGACTTATTAACTTAAAATGCAATAGACTTATTAACTTATTAACTGAAATGCATGCAGTAGACTTATTAACTCTATTAACTTAAAATGCAGTAGACTTATTAACTTAAAATGCAGTAGACTTATTTATTTAAAATGCAGTAGACTTTTTAACTTAAAATGCAGTAGACTTTTTAACTTAAAATGCAATAGACTTATTAACTTAAAATGCAATAGACTTATTAACTTATTAACTGAAATGCATGCAGTAGACTTATTAACTCTATTAACTGAAATGCAGTAGACTTGTTAACTCTATTAACTGAAATGCAGTAGACTTATTAACTTAAAATGCAGTAGGCTTATTAACTTAAAATGCAGTAGACTTGATAAAATTACTTGAGGGCATGTTTTCTGCCTACACAGATGAATATATCAAACATTGCACAACAAAACTTATAGACGGGTATGTCCTTTATTCTTTATGGAGGGTGTGTGCATCCAAATTATTATCAGTTGTATGTGATTGATTGTTAAATAGTATCAGTAGATAAAATAACCAAAAAAACTCTAAACTGTCATTTATACTCCTGTATGATAATGAGCTTTGTTGTAGCAAAGATTTTCTAAATGGGTTCAAACAGGTTTATGTGATATTTTAGTAGTTCAAAGTTTTTCTAAACGGGACAAATGGCTTCTACCATTTGGCGGGTCAAACAGTTTATAAACGGGTTACAGGTCTTATAGACGGGTATGTCCTATAATTCAGTAAAGAATAAATTCAATCATAACTATAAGATTTCATAAACTATCAACTAAACCATAATGCTGTAAAAACAAACTATAATTCAGTAAAAAATACAACTAATAACAGACCTAAAACATATTCCATCAAATATCAATATCCAGTTAAACCTACAATGCAATAAAATATACACTATAATTTAGTAAAGAAATAAATTCAATCCTAAACTATAAGATTTCATAAACTATCAACTAAACCATAATGCTGTAAAAACAAACTATAATTTAGTAAAAAATACAACTTTTAAAAAACCTAAACCACACTCCATCAAATATCAAAATCCAGTTAAACCTAAACTATAATGCTGTAAAAGAAACACTATAATTCAGTATAGTATAAATTCAAGCCTAGACTATAACAAACCTAAACTATCAGCTAAACTCAATAATTAAAAAATAACCATAATGCAGTAAAATGTAAACTGTAATTCACTAGAATCTATAACTTTTATCAAACCTAAACTATGATTCAAGCCTATGTTCATTGTCTAACACACACTATTTCATCAGATACCAAATCGTAAACTAAAAATCAAGCCTATTTGCATTGTCTAACAAACAATACCATCACTTATCAACTTCTAACAAACCTACACAATAATTCAAGCCTATTCACATAGGCTCAAACCACACTCCATCAAATATCAAAATCAACCTAAACTTTAATGTTGTAAAAGCAACACTATAATTCAGTATAGTATAAATTCAAGCCTAGACTATAACAAACCTAAACTATCATTTAAACTAAAAATTCAAAAATAACTATAATGTAGTAATATGTAAACTATGATTCACTAAAATCTCCAACTTTGAACAAACCTAAAACCTATAAAGCTGATATACAGAGTACTAATCCTAATTCACCTAGCATACATCACAAGCATAATTCACTAAAACTTAAAAAATCATGAGATAAAAAAAAGATGATATATACTTACAAAAAACACCAGATGATGATGATGATGACGACGACGCACCACTACGCGTCGAGGATGATAATTCCGTAAACATAATGAAGCGATCCCGAGGTGGTGATGTGGCGGGAGAGTTATGGAGGTGACGGCGGTTATGGTGTTACGGTTGTTATGGAGGTGACGGCGGTTTACATACCTTTTTTGGGTAGATAAACTCTAATCATATACGTAGTATATGTTTATGGGTTTGATGATTTTGAAAAATTGGATTGGCGATGATTTTGAGTGATTGGGGAAAAAGTTTATTAAAGCCAACTGTGTGAAATGTGCGGGAGAAGGAGTAATATATTTTTATTATTTGTTTTATAAAAATCAAATTAATATTATATGTCACATCACTTATTTACCGGCAACAAAAAGTTACAATTTTTAGAGTAACTTATATAATAGGTAAACTAAACATAAATAATTGATCTGTAACCAAAAAATACTTTAGTAATTTAAGTAAATATTTAAGCAAATTTTAATAACTTATTTGTCTATTTCCTCTCTCCTTTTTTCATATAAATTTTGTGAAAAGTAAAAGAGAGTGAGAGATGTTGTATGGTAAAACTTTATATTCTAATCACACGTATCCTAAGATGAAACTCTCTGATCTAAATCATGTCATATGGCAAAGGGACGTAATTTTAGTGCATATCTTTCCCATGCAATTGCTCTTCCATATTAGTTTTCAATTCATTGCAAAATGTTAATAACCTGCAGTGTAAATTGGCTCACATGATTCGTTCTAAAAACAACATGCGGACGATGTTCAGTGGTCGCAACATTTATTTTTTCAAAATTGACCGAAGGCTAACATTAGTACAGTAACATCTAAATTAAACTGATAGTTAACTTTATCACAAAAATGAAAAAAGTATCTACTCCGTATGTTCTTGAGGGGCCCCAACCAAACTACCCTTTACAAATAGGAACGAACGGAGACGCACACAATATGTGAAAAAACCTCTTTACATGCAACCTTTAATTATGACAACTTCGTAAACATAATATTTTTATCTACGTATATAATAGTAGCAAATAATCAATTGATAGGGAAAGTTGGTTTTATTGGCTCAAACATACAAAAGTTGAAGGGATAAACCATGAACTGAGTTCAAGATGATGTTTATACATTATTAACTTGAAAAATCATATGCAAAGATTGCAAAATAAAAGCTTCTAGCTACTAACATCTTTTCCCTACTAAATGAACATGGTTTTCAGTGCAAGTGTGCAACCATGGTCTTCAATATACATGAATCAATTTACATAAGCTGATAATTTAGTTTTGAGTGTTGGGGTAAAACTAATTAATGGCTTACGTATTTCACAGTAAAGAAGGAAATTTACTATGAATATAATTTGAGCAAATTTACCAAGAAAATGCATTTAAAGTGTTTAAACATATTGACCCATTTGACCCCTTTTATTGACAGAATTTAAAAGTTATAAAAGTAAAAAATTTCAGCTCAAGTATATACAATATTAACTTGCAGATTCGTGAACAACGGAATAATAATACTTAAGCTTTTGCCAAACACCCCTTCATTCACTTTAAAAAAGATAACTTTTTTTTTAACTGTACAAAAGAGAACTTAATATCCTAACCAGCTTCAAAACTGTAAGATAATTCTTATAGTATTAATTGGCAAGCTAAAGCTTGGAACTCTTGATTGCTATCAGGAACGTGACCCAGCATATCATCATATCAACATATCATCTTAGCACTTTTATTTTTTCTTAGAGGGAAAATTTTCGTGGTCCCGAGAAAATAAGCAACTCGTTTGACAGTTTGACTAATGAGTTACCTTACAGTAACACATCAACATAAACACCTCCCATAAGAAAGTCAATAGAAAATCCTAAAAATCCTTTCTCAGCTTGTGCTTTAATGCAGAGGAGTGGGACCTTAGATACAATCATAAGAATACCACAGCTGATTGTTGCATTGGGTATTGGATTGTAGCTTTTGAATAGTTTTTGTGTTTGAAACGCCTTTGGTGAGGTCGTGGCTGTTGGATGCCTTGTGTCATAGTGGATTCAAGATGACCAAGCTTCTGGGTAACACTTGGAAGTGAATCATTAGTTTTCGTCGCTACAAAAACAAACATATGTGAGATTAGAGAATGTAACATAAAGTATAATGAAAGCTCATGTATAACTTACTCGTTTAAATAGTCTACTAACGACTTAAAAACAAACAACATATTACCAAAAATAAATAAAAGAGTCCATACAAACAAGAAATGATACCTTAACCACTCATACATTGTAATGTCAGTTATATTAGGAGAGTGACATAGTCTTACCACATATATATGACAGTTTCCCAAGTCTGCAGGCAGGATGTTAGGGATTGTCTTTGCTGCCATATCAAGGTGGATCATCTCCATCAAAGTGGAGAAGTTTTTGAATATGTTTACTTGATGTACTTATAGGAAAGGAGCTTTTCCTGAAACAATGATAACAGTGTTCACACGGGCTCCCATCGCAGCGACGAAATAATCATAATCCACAGTGAACTCGTCTTTCTCATTAATATTAGTATTTTGGATACATTTGCTGTGAACCTTCTGATTACCTGTATCATGTAATTCGTCTTGAAATCTTTTAAAATCGATTTATGTCCATAAAACTTCTGGTTGATTCATATAGTTTTCCTATAAATTTTATATAAAAAAGAAGTCAGTAGTGACCATAGCCTCTACAATCTCTTTCAGCCCCAAAACTTAGCGAGTAATCCCTTCAACGCAAAGATCATAGGGAGCTTGGAAACCCGAAAACAATATATGGGTACATTTTACATTGCTAACATTAGAAGTAAAATAGTCTGATATTACAAATTCTATGTATTAGAAATTTTTACATAGTTAGCTAAGGGGGGTTTTTAGTCTGATGTTACAAATTGTTTTGTGTATGGGTAAAAGAATGATGCTACATAATTTATGAAAATGCTATAAAAAATTCTGTAATATACAAAATTTAATTTGGATGTATTATGTAATATACAAAATTTAATGGAACTGAAGTCTAATGTCCAACTTTTGGAGATTAAAAGTGTATATTGTTTAGATATGTTATTTAGCATTCTCAACATATGTTCTAAGGTTATCTAATCTAGTGATATTTTAAGGCAATAGGCATCATTAATCTCTTAGATTCCGACAGCCTACATCAATAGCTAAATAGCAGGCTTTTCCAACATTTACATACCTTGTAAGAAAAAAAGGTTTTTCAAAGTTTATCAGTTATACCAATACACCGTTCACCTGATATTTACGTCGAGCTTTCATACACTTGCGAAAAAATAATATATGTACGTACCTTTCTTTTATGATCAGTTTGCTTTTGATCAGCGAGCTTCAACCTTCAATCAGATTCAATCAGAAAGCTGCAATCTTTGATGAGCAAGCTTAAAGCTTCAAGCTTCAAGATTATAACCCTTACTTTTCCTCTGAATCTGCTCATTTTCATGTAGAAACATATTTTGGTAGCATGCTGTTAATGCATCATCCCAATAAAATCATGTGCCTGCCATTTTAGAGTATATCTAAATTCAGAAAAACACCTCATCTAGAACAACTTTTTGAGATTTTGAAGTGGAACCCAATAATGAAATAAAAGTCGAAAATTCTGCAAACACCATAGAATCAAATGAGGACTTACATAATTAGTGAAAAAAGTAAATAATTTTGTGAAAAAGACGATTCACATATAATTAATTGAAAGAACCATAAACTAATATATTATTGAAGGTGTATAATTGATTTTACGTTTTTCACTTCATATGCTTTTCTTGGATTCGCAAATAAGTGGAAATTAACGTCATCATTTATCTTTTTGAGTTTGAAAAAATATATTTTTGAGGTTGGACAGTTGATATGGAAAAAAGGCATGTTTGTTTATGTAAATATTGTTGCTGTTATTGATGTACTTACCATTCCAATGCCTATACTGTTATGTGGATAGTTGCTCTATTGACCGACACTCACCTTCTTATCTGGGCCATCTAAAACTCTCCCACGTTCTAATTCGATGCACATCAAGGTCTGTTAGATAAATTGTCATGCCGCAGCTGTGTTGCTGAAACTACCTTTGACCATTATTTGGTTCCATTTTGAAATTATATTACTGCTAATACCAAGATATCCTATTCCAAATTTTGAGAACTCGAAGTTACTTATCGACTAATATTATTTGTTGTATTTCATTACGACCTGACCATCTGCACAATCCGAACTTTCACACTATTATCGGGGTGTAGTTCTTAAATAGAAGGGGGAAAAGCAAATTTCAACCCATTTCAGGGTAAGTGAGATGACTTAAAAAATTCAAGGGGTCGAATACTCAAAAGGGTAAACTTTAGAAACATGGTTAATAATGGAACGACTCAAATGGTTTAAATGGGACGACCCTGGCCAAAGTTAATTTTCATTTTTACTTAAATAACTTTAATTTTGAAAGAGTGGAATATAGAGGTTACTGTAGTGTGACCTATTACCAAATGCACCCAATGTGCAACCTCAAGCAGGTTTTCGGTAGTGTTTTTAAAATCGAAGTAATAAATGTTAACTAATTGAAACATGTACGTCCTTTGTTTAGGCTATTATGACTGTAAAATATATTTTTTTAAGCATATATAAGTAAGCTTATTTTTTACCTGGTAGGTAAGCGGTCTTGTACATTAAACACACTGATACCCACTTCTTGGATGCAAACATAAATCCTGAAATATTAGCCAGATCAGCAGAAAAACAAACATACAAAAAATGCCCCCGTTTTGACCTATTATCACCATATGGGTCAAAATGGGTAAATTTTGTAAAATTTTTATATTGAAAAAATGAGGTTGTCTGATAAAACCATGTTGTAAATCGATCTAATGAGATGCTTTTGACATAAAAATAATGTAAAAAGGTGAATGTGCGGTTGTTAGCTCCATAAAGTAAACTCTTCAAAAGGAAATTTTAACACACACATGAGCTGTGAGTATTCCACTAAATACCTACCTGCTCGAAACGTGATTCTTCGTCATCATTGATCCACGTTCACTAAATACATACCTATTCAAAACATGATTTCTCCATCATCACTCATCCATGTATACTCATTTGATTGATCATTCTCGTGATTTATCACTTCGACGCATATGTTTGTTCAAAGACTACAATAGTTCGGCCTAACTGATCCAACAACTTTAGCGACTTTTACTTCAGCCTACATATGAAAATTTAGTTCATAAGGATAATAACAATTATAATAGCATTTGAAGCATGCCAATAACATATTAACCAAACATCTAAACACATATACGCACTTGACAAAAAGTATTTTAACCCATTTTACGGTAAAAGTTGCATGCACATAAAAAATCTAAGATTACTTAATATACAGCAAGGGTAGTAGCAGGATAGTTGCGGCTATGTACATTTTCTTGGAATATTAACCGTTACCAAAAAACCATATCTATTCTAGATATCCGACAATGATTATTTCTGTCATGATTAAGGCGGGTGGTAGATGGGTGTGTCGTCATATGAGTCAAAATGGGTAAAATTTGTAAGGCAATTATGTGTTTCCAAACATACTAAGGTGCTTATATAGATCTTTTACAATCTTCATTTGATCAACAAAGTTGGAAATATTAGGATTTATTATTGAATCATGTGTACTAACCTTGATTGTGATTTCCAAATACGTGTATCATCACTTGACCACTGCATACCACTACCACAGCACATGTGTCATGTCACTTTGCAATAACCGAATAGTACACAACAAATAAATGGGGAAATTTAGTAACTGAATAAAATGTAATGCAACCCAGAAATCACATAAACCACAAAACCTTTATCATTAACTAAATAAAATGTAATGCAACCCTAAACCAAAATACCAAATTGAAGCATATAACTGGCTTATTCAATTTTCACAATACAACTATTAATACTAAGCTGAACTAAACCCAAATTCATTAAATATTCTTGCACTCAGTCCTGATACTTAAGTTAGAATACAACTTCAATCTAGAACCAAAACTAAGAACAGAAATTTCATTACAACCAGAATCCATGATAACAAATAAACCTTATACTTTGAAAAGCCTTTAATATTCTGACTGGTGCAAGAAGGTCCACAGACGATGGTTGGAATTGAAACATTCAGCTCGAAATCTATCTATTTTGGATATTTATCTACTATGACTTGCTACACACGGGGTGTTTGGCATTTGATATAAACTGTTTTTCCAGATAATCAAAAGCACAATCTATTTTTGGTTACTTCAAGTCATAGCAATCAGAGAATCAGGTAGACGCTGTAATTCAAAAACCTCGAATATTAGATATCAATTTAAGAATTACCTTGTGAATGAAGACATCGTCTATGAAACCTGCTTTTCCTTTTGAATTTGAGAACTGTTAATCACGGTCTCTAGTGCAGCTGCAAGCACTTTATCATGAAGAGGCGGAAAATATTCCAAATCCCTACAAAAACAAACGTAATCACATTGTTATCATCTTATATAAGTGACAAAGCTATGATACCAGTAGCTGTAATAAGACACAACAAATTGTTCTAAGTACAATCAATATTAATAAATGATAACAATAAAAATAATTGTTTTAAAAAAAACTTACTCTCAAACCTAAATGATGAAACTGAATACCTATAGGATTCAAAACGATCATTAGCCGTGGGGAATGATGGTGAATGACGGAATCGATGGACAAAGTCGTCGCTAGTGTGCTGGAGATTATCTCAATCGCCGTTTAGAACGTCGCAGATGATAGTCATAGTTGTCTTTCCCCGGAGATGATCTCCATCGTCAGATGAGCATAAACGGTGGGCAACATTTTTTGTTGCTTTGATCTGCATAACGAATGATGAATATTAGGTTTTATATGTTTTTTTTCCGTGTGTTATCTAAACAATAGAACAAAAAATAATTTATATTTAGTTATAAGATCAAATAAAATAATATCCAAAATTATAAATGTATTTTAGAAAATTCGATATTTAGTAAACTGTGTTTATATAGTTTGACTTTCAAATTATAATCAAGAAAGTTGTGTTGGTTTAGTGGTTACGGTGCATACCTAATGCTTGCATACTCCCAGGTTCGAATCTGTGGAAGCATATATTTTTTTAATAAACCACAGAATTTTATAAAATACCTGCAAATCCCGAATTTTATAAAATACCTGCAAATCTTAATATAAAAAATTGTAAAATACCTGCCAATTTTAATATAAAATACGAAAAATAAAAAAGATTTGTTAAAATATGAATTTTTAAAAAAAATAAACTTTCTAAAATTGTGTAAAAATATGATGACATGGATTAATGAGGTGCTTATGTGGCATTTCCCTCCTCTTATATATAATATAAAGATATATTATATATATATATATATATATATATATATATATATATATATATATATATATATATATATATATATATATATATATATATATATATATATATATATATATATATATATATATATGTATATATATACTAGCGTCGTAACCCGCCCAACGGGCGGGGTCGTTTCATAAACCTTTTCTGAAAGAACCTTGCTCGATTTGTCATATTGATTGGCATTTTGACATATAGTGTTAACTTTTTTTTGTTTAAAAAAATAAAACTTTGATTACGGTTGGGTTTCGCCCACTCAGCGAACAGATTATATCTCATATTAATTCTTTTACGTATAAAAATAAATGGGCGTGTGTTTGTTTGTATATATCTATTAAAAAAGGTATGAGAATATGTTATATTTATTGGCAGTTGAACATATATTCTTTGTGAGTAAAAATCCAATAAGAAGAAAAAAATAAAATTAGAAAAATAAGAAGGATTTATAACCACATATTTCAGATAGGAGTAAGAAATTTAAAAGGATATGTATCTAATTTTGTAGACGCATCTGATATGTGTTATTATAGTTTTTTCTCATCCTTTTAGTTTTAGTTATTATTCTTATTTGATCCTAACTTTATTTGTTCTTATAATATTAATTTTAATAAAATAATTATAACTTTAGTGTTAGTCGTTGCACGAATTTACAGTGACCCTTGTTTTGTAGAAAATATAGGAGCGCCACAATAGCACTTGAAAAGAAAGTCAGCTCCAATAAATAAATTCTTGCATGCTAATAGTCTTTAAGATAATTCGCAGTATCGAATTCAGTATTGGCTCAACCTGTGTGTGTTGTCACTGCAAAATTTGCTTGCATTACGATAATCGACATTTGGCCCAAGACCATAGGGTTGTACACGCGCTTCCGGAACCGAAAGAACCAAACCGGAACCCAAAGAACCAAGAACCAAAACATTCATATTTTAAGAATCGAGAACCGAAAGAGTTGCGTGTTTCGGTTCCTTTCGGTTCTCGGGTTCAGTTCAGGTATTTCGGTTTTTAGCCGATAGGAACCCAACTTTTTTTTGCATTTGAATACGTTTACATCACTTACAAATTCTCTATAGCGTCATTTAAAAATTCTCTATATTGGTTGTAAGATCAATACGTTTACACTTTCCAAGTTCTATTCACAGGTTTGGAGTAACAAAGAGTCTATCACAAAAGGAGATATATGAGGATAGTTTTTCATTATTGAGTAACAAATTCATAAACTTTTTTTGTGCATAGTTACAAGCTGTGAGGGTATGGAATTGATCACCTGTACATACATTTCATTAAACGTAACACATGCTGGTATTTTGAATTCGTTGAAATAAAAAACACGAACTTAATTCTTGTGGAGATGCTACGATTACTCTTATACACAAGGTTGCAAAAATGGCTCATCGTTACTTCAGCGGTCGGGTATCACCAAACGATTAATCGGTTTGGCGGTGATTAATCGAGGATTAATCGTATTGGATTTTTTATGTATAAAATTAAAAAATTTTAAAAATATATCCTTGATTAGGCCGATTTTTTCCGATTTGGCCGATATATATTCGAAACCGAGTTGGCTGATTTATCTTTTTTTTCGATTTGATCGATTTATCCCCGATATATCCTGATTTATTCGATTTTTGACCAATTTTGACCAAACCGATTAATAAGACCGATTAATGAGAATTGTGAAGCTTAATTCCCGCCAAGCGATTTATCCTCGATTAATATATGATTATATATATGATTATATAACCAGTGATAAAAAAAACGTTAGATGGTGTTTTGATTTAATATAGTGCCATGATTAGTATAATTGTGCGGCACGTTGATAATGGAAGAGTTTGTAAACTGCCTTTATTTATACTTATAGTAACAAAACCTAGGTTTAGTATATTTTTGCAATAAATATTTTTGCAATAATAGTGTATTCATACTTCGAGTATTCGACCAACATGTTAACACCCCTTTATCATTTTGGGAAAAAGAATATGATACTCAGATAGAAAGACGATCTTCGTCTTCTTTCTCCCCATTTCATCATCTCTTTCTTTTGCTATCATATATATGATCCCTATTTCCATCATTTTTTTTCTATCGATATGTGCTCACTCGTTCACTTGTTTATACATTGTTATTTCTAAGTTTGATAGGTTTTCCAAAGTCATATTTGAACTATTGTTGGTTCTCCCATCAGACTTTGATTAGCTCTAGTCGTATGTAATGTTTTTATACAGCACCTAAATGGGTCAAACTTAGAGGTGCCAAAACGGGCGGGTGACGGGTAAAATGGGCAACGGGCTAAATAGGCGGCGAGCTAAATGGGCGCGGGCTAAATGGGCCGGGCTAAATGGGCACGGTCTAAATGGACGGGCGAAACGGGCGGGCTAAATGGGCGCATGCTAAAATGGAGAAATAAAAACAAAAATACTTGTTTAAAAGCCAATGAATACAAAATTAAATAGAAAAAATCCGCCGAGTAGCTTAATTAGTATTTTATATATGCGCCCGTTAAGCTTATTTATTTTTTACATGTGCGCTCGTTTAACCCATCAATAATAATGAATAGGCAAAAAAATACCCCATCCTTTTTAGAAAAGTGCTCATATAATGGATAAGATTTGCCACCTCTAGTCAAACCGTATGTGATGTGTATCATATTTGGTTTTTCTTTAGCTCATCCAAGTGAATAAAAAGAATGATCCTCAAACTTGCTTTGATTATTAAAGTGGATAAAATACAAAAATAACACCACCATTGGTAATCCAAACAACACCATCTATATCATAAATAGAAATTTGAACTTCGGTTTTTACCCTTTCTTCCGTTTTTCATGATGTACATAGCAAAATGCATGAATTAATTGAAACCTTTGTACCCAATTATACTGATATGCTCCTGTAACAACTCAAATTATATAAATTTATCTAAAAAGCTCACTTCTAAATTTTGTTCAAGTGCTATTGCACATAGCATTTTTGATTAATTTTTATCGGCAACCGATTGAATCGCATAACTAAATCCGTTATTGACACCTTAACCATGGGCAGCCCACAAGCAGATGTGCAATAAACATACGCCATCCCATTGCCTGTTTGCCTGTTTAAGACCAACCCCTCAGGTTTAATAAGCATTTTGGCGGCATCTACGTCATGACGTGTGCTTGATAAGCATTTTGAGACCAACTACTCAGGTTTAATCCCATGACGTGTGCTTGATTTTATCTGCTGCTACATCATACAGAAGAAGACCACGTTTGAACATCTTTTAAAAAACAGTCAAGACACCCACGCGATTTCTAGATTCAACCTTATTATTGCACATGGGACACCCAAGCGATAGGTTATTCATTAGAAACTCGTACGAAAAAGCCAATCTGAGGGGGTTACCTGGCGAGTGGCATCAGTTGAAGAAAATGTGACAGATGAAGCATTTTGGGTTGGTAGTCCCTGAACCATTATAGGCTTATTACGTTAGCAGAAAATTGGACATAGAAGAAGAGTCTAGGAACATGAGACAAAATCCACAGTTACTTAATTGTATCATTCTATCTTATAGCCCAACATTAATCTGCTGCTTACTAACATCATTGTCGAACACCCTCCAGAACTCAAGTTTTGCAGCAGATCTGAACACCAATAAAAACAACATCATCCATACCCAAACACATCATTAAGAATGCAATTTTTAGAAAACCAATCACCCCTCAAAACCTGTAAAAACATTAGGAATAGAAATCAACATGTCAGTTTTGTAGCAAGCCCAAATACCCTTCAAAAAATTGCATTAGCCTTGTCATAGGCTTTGATTAATTATGTAAAAATCGCTCAACAATGTAAATTAAAGACTAAATGGATATGAAAGATAACCAAAAGATAAATGGACATTAGATTATGCTGTATCCTTGTACCTGCACACAGAAAAGGCATTGATCCCAAGGTAGATGGCCATATATAATGATTTTGAGAAACCAAATATCTCATACTTCACATGATGGCGCTAACTCAGAAAAAAGTTGTTGGAAGTTCAACCATATGAAATACAGATAAATGGTAAATAGTCTGATTGACAAAGAGAATGTGCTACCTAAAAATTTGATACAATATTATGCATGCACTTACCTGGATGTTAAAATCAAAAGTATCGGCCACATTCACGTAAGCCACAAAGATTATAACTGAACTACAGATTATAAAACTGCTTTATAAGGTGGATTAATCCCAATTTTTGGGAGCTTGCCTTGAGTAGTTTAGAATAGCGAAAACCACCAATCCACAAAAAACAGCGTTCTGCCGGTGTTGTCCACATCCCATAAATGATATGGGAAACATCGGCCTTTGCTGCAGTTCTTTTTAAGCTAAAAATGTCGGATGTGCGGTGAATGCTATCCTGAGCTTACTTATATGTTAACCCCTTTAGCAGTAAAGCAATATAATGAAATAAATAAATAAATAATTACCTGACAAATTAAACATCATACCATACATTTCCAATATTTAATAAGAGATGTGTCGAATCATGAACCAATATTTAATAAGAGATGTGTCGAATCATGAACTAATGTAGAAGGTTCGGAGGAAGTACAGACTCTTAGCGCGCCCACATGAGACTCAAAAATCATAACACCAGAACTTAGTAGTGAGACTTCACACATTGCAATTTATTAACATGATATACACATTGCAATTTATTAACATGGAAAAACACAGAACATAGTTAAAAGTCCACTGAAATATTTCAAATTAATCAGCACATAACATTGCAGATCTGATCCAAACACAAAGCTGCAACGACGCACAGAAACTCAGAACAGCAGGGATGTACGTGATGAGTTGATCGACTTGGCTTCTTTTTCTCTACCTTTTCTGCATAACAACTTGATGCATATTATCATTACATTAAATAAAATCAAAAATCAGAAGATGTGAGAATAATTGGTTATAAGATCTTAGATGGCCGTAACACATCTACAGGTTTCTTCAGATTATGATAGTCGGATTATGCTTTTGCAGAATAAATGACTTGTTAATAATAGCATTAAACAATCCTAATCAGAATCCAACAATACATTGGTTCACATTAAACTACGGCATTTCAAGATTATTAGTAGTAAAAACTGTAAATTGCAATACATTTCAGGGGCTGTTGAATTGCTTATATATTATGGAGTAAATTAAGCAGCTTTCAGTAAGCAGATAGAATCCTGGTTATCCGCTTATTTGAGATAAAATCGACCTTTGTACGCTCTTTTTTAACCTAAACATGTTTAAGAACCCCTATAATGTTTTCTTATCCACGTGTCAGAAATAAACTTGACATATTTATGAAATAAACAAACAAATTTGAACTCAAGAAGAAACCGAACAAATAACTTAAAATTTTGGAAAAAAGTAGTAACCTGATCAAGCGCAATGGGAACAACCTTAGCGCGGCTTCTCAACTCCCCTTTCCTCAACCTAACTTTCAAAACTCACAAAAAAATCATTAATTCACCAAAACACACCAAAAAACAGAGAAAAAAACAGACCTCAGCAAGAAAAGCCTCATCGTCCTCTTGTCGAAAACACAACAGCCCAACAGACTTCAACCATTAGGATCAGATATCAAAACAAACTCATTATCTGAATTACTAACTGTATAAAGCTCAGTCCGTGTTTACTAAATTAAGTGGTTCCATATAAGGGTCTTAATTAGCCCTTTATTGGGGGAGACTCTAGTTATAATGAGTCTCCCAATTAAGATGCATTAAGGGTTTGGGTCCATAATTCTTCCCCACTAAGAAGAAAAGAAACACCCCCAGACTTAGACACAGTGTAAGTACTCAAAGCCAAATCAAACCCATGCTTCCCCTTGCTGTCGTCATCCAGCGGAGTGCTTCCGTTTTTGTCCAGCCAAAGAAAAAGACACCCCGACTGGGTTAAACAAAGTCAGATAAAATAAATATTAGTCGCTTACGACACGAAGTGTGAGATAACAGAATTTGGACTAAACTGAATACTACAAAATCCCTAGTTCCACATCACCTTCATTAAGGTTGACTTGAAGGCTAATATTCGCAAGTATCAGAGTGCTGGTAGCTGATTGAAGGTCGTCACTTACAGTAACTTGAGAATCGGTATTCTCAACTGGATCTGGGTTAGTGAGTATGTAATGTAATGATTTTTGCTAGTTGAAAGTTCGTTTCTCGGTATCTTCTCGAATTGATTTCCGGTTAATTGTGTGAGATTAGTTGTTCTTGGTGAAATAAATGTTTTTGGTTTTGGAAAAATAAATATGCAAGACTTAAAAATAAATGACGAGAAATTAAATGACATAAAATTAAAACTTAGCTAAAAGTAAATTGACAATAAAATAAAAATGCAAAAACGAAATTAAAATGAACTGAAAATAAAACGAGAACAATAAACACTTAAACAAAATTCTAAAACAAAACAACACAACAAGTAAATGCACCCAATCGGAATACACCCGATCTGAATCCAAAAGGAATCCGATCGGAATGTACCAATCGGAATGCGAGAAGAGAAGCCAATCGGAATGATATCTAACATACCAATCGGAATGTCACAAAGGAGTCTTGATCGGAATATATAAATCATGCCAATCGGAATAACTTGAAATGGTTCAATCGGAATATATAAAGAAACGAGACTCAATCGGAATAAACTTAAACAATCCAAATCGGAATGTTACAAAATCCTTAGATCGGAATAATAGCCAGAACAAGGTACAATCGGAAAACATAAACCCTATTCCGATTGATCCATCGGAATGAGGGATGTGCGTCTGGTCGGAAATCAGATCAATCGGAAAGGGGATATACCCTTTCCTAGATTTGTGGAATTCGGTTATAAACTAATGAAATAAGCTATTTTGACAAGCTTAACACCAATCCAAACCGAACCAAAGATTAACCGAATCAAATAAGCACTAATCAACTTATCTACTCGAAATCAAACAACTTTTTGGATCAATCAATAAAAACATAAAAAGATGAACTTTTTAAGCACGAACACATAAATGAACAACACGGATCATAAGTAATCGCACCAAAAGCAAATCAAAATCAAGAAAGGAAGATTAGAGATTAAGACAAGAAAAGTAAAGATTAAACAACAATTAATAAAAACTTACTTGAAAATTGAATGATTAAAAGTGCATATCATTTAATTAAAGTGCGAAAATTAAAATGACAATAAATGAAAATGGTGGAAGAGTGGTTTGTCAAGCCACCAACACTCTAAAACAAATGAGGTTGGTTCTATTTATAGGGAGATTAGGGAGGAGCTTAGGAAGCTTCCTCCCTCTTTCTTCTTTCTCCTAATTGCACACTTAGGTCCTTGATCTTCTTAATCTTTCGTTAATCTTCTTAATACTTGGACTTTGTCTTGGGATTTCTTCAAACTTGTCTTGTATTTTCTTCATAAATAAGACTCGAGTTTTTCGTCTTTTTAGTAAACTTCCGTCTTTGACTTTTTCTTCGATAAATCTTCAGAATTGGTCTTGGACTTCCGTTCTTTTTCCACTTTTGATCTTTCGACTTCATCTTTCGTCTTTTTCTTTGATAAAAGCCCGTGAATGCCGTGTTTTCTCCACTTTTCACCTTTTCATCCTAAATCACAACAAAAACACAAACCACGCATAATTCCGACATAAATGACATAAAATACACGTTTTGGCTCGGTTATTATTGCAATTAAGTGGTAAAAAGGATGGGTGTTTTCACACCTATCAAATCCCCTACACTTAACCATTGCAATGTCCTCATGCAATGCATTAGTTACAAAGCAAGATTACATTTTCCATCATAATCAATCCACGTTGGCCTTTATTAAAGAAATAGAAAATTATAATCATACAAAGTAAAGAAATCAAAAACATACCTTGGGTTTTGAAAATGTCGTGAATGATCATCATCCTCAAGTTTCACGTTCCCCAAACTAAGCTTAAAAACGAGATCATTGTTATTATAAGTTAGTAGACTAACACGAACTCATGTGGGCCAATTACCCACTTAGACTCCCTTATTCCTATGGGTATCTCTTATATTTTATTATTTGTCTTGAATGATCACGAGGATGCATTGTTCGACTTATTTAGATAGTTATTAAGTCTGAAAATAAAGTGCACGATTTAATCAATAGTTAGCTAAAGGACCAAATCTTTTAAAACTGCTTCTCGGGATATCAAAAAGTTCATATCTTGGCATAACTTGGTTCGCGATTTGAGACCTTTCTCGGGCCGATATTTGGCAGCGACTTCATACTTCAAATCTTTGAGAGACGTTCATGAAATAATGGTCTTCTCTTCATAATTGGAATTTCTTCACTTGGAATTTTTGAGAGATTCTTCACATATGGACCACGACTTCTTCATTTTTCTCCAATCTTTATTTTGGATTTTGATATACAACGATCCGCCTCCTTTATTGACTTGGATCTATTTATCCTCATACCTTGTTAGGGTCTTTTCGGATACACTTCTCCATGACTTTTTGGGAGTTTTTGCTTTTCGTCGTGTGTCTCGATCCTTCATATTGATATTCGATAAATGATTCTTCACATCACTTTTGGATCTTTAGCAACAAAACATAGCCCTCATGCCTTGTTAGGGCCTTTTCGGACTCGCCAATCTTCGCGCCCCGCTTCATAAGTTATGCCTTGGCTATGAACTCTCGTCATTACCGAGCAACTTTTAAACGATCTGGGGCTAGAAGCTAAGTAACTTTTCAAATCGTACAACCTTATTTATTAGCAGATAAATTTATTAACAAGCGGAGGGAGAATAGGCTCATAATTAACTCACATAAATTCACGAAAGAATACCGAACTTATAATTGGCTCTATCATCTCTCGTTCTCCACAGTTTAAAATCTCAAGGAATGAGACTCGTGGATGCTTAGCCTATTAAACCAAAGTTTTAGGTTTTCGAGTCGCCTATAGGATCTTGCAAATTCTTAGACTTTTTCAAGTTTAGAATTCGCATTTTAAAGTTCCCTTGATAAACGACTCTCTAGGATCAATTATAGGAACTTGCGAAAAGTTCTTGTTCTTAACCCGTGAGAGTTAAGACTTTCGCGTTTTATAGCTCCCTATATAAAAGCCTAGCAAAACTTGACTTAAATACGTTAAGGATACTAGCTAGAGTAAACTCGGGTTGAGTCAAAAGATTCACAACGTTTTGAAAATTAAAACCACTTATTAAACATTTATTCTAATAAGGAAAGAAAATAACTAAACAAAGGGAAAAACTAATAGGCCAAAATAGATCAAAAATTTTGAAAAATGTCGAAAAATTTAATTTTCCGGTTAAAATGAGAACAAATACAAGGAAAAGACCACTTAACTTCTATAGAAGTCCCCCCTACACTTAATATAAACATTGTCCTCAATGTTTAAGCATGTGGAAGTAAACTCCCCTACACTTAGGACATTGTGCACTTTGTTTAACGCTTGTTAAGGAAAAGACAACTAAAGAGATTCCTATTTTAATATTGAGAAATATAAAATAGTGAATCGAAAAGAGTTTAGGATAGAACCGGGAAGAAGGGAATACGGAATCACGGTTCGTCAAAAGTCATCAAGAGTGTGTCTTTGAAGCTCTAATCCCTGCACATGATAAGAAAGAGAACAAGAAACACCACGGGGCTCCCCCTACACTTATGGTGAAAATAGATAGATAATTGGGTTGCCTCCCAAAAAGCGCTTGTTTTTGTTGACCGAGTCACGAGCCTGACTCGTCCCCGAATTAAATAGTCCTTGGGGAAGCCTCGAATGTGATACCGGGATCAAAGACCTTGTCCTCGTTCCCGGTTGACATCAACAAAGGAGAGGCGGGGGAATAAGTCTTAAATAGGGGAAAGGTCCGCTCAACATACGAGAGGTATGTGAGGTAATGATCCACGGGAGGTGGGGTGGGTAAAGGAATCACATTGTTATCCCCTAAAGACAATGGATGCTCAACAGCAAGCGGCAAAGCCGTAAGGTCATTAATTAGAAAATCATCAATGACACCCCCCGGGTCAAAGCACTCATCCTCATGAACGTGAATCTTTTCGATTGCTTCATCATAAATAGGTGCGTCAAGCCAAGGTTTGTCGTTCCCATCATTGAGGATTTCAGAAACTCGCTCGAAAAGATCACGATCAAGTACGAAACCATCATTCATTTGTGGGGATTGTTGATAAGTTAAATCCGCACGAATGTGGTAAACGTAATTCTCAGTGGAGGAGTGTTGATTAGGTAACTCCTCGAGAATAGGATGATTGGTCAAGTGAGTTGGTTCGTCATTATTATGAAAAATAAGACGCTCCAACTCATCAAGTTCGGCATCGATGTTGGAAAAATCGACCTCGCTTGTAGGAAGAAGCGGAGGTAACAGAGCTAGCTCTCGTTCGATAATTTCCGCAATCTCAGGCTCGAATTGGAATTCATCATGAAAAACAACCTCATCCTTAATTTCAGCAAAAGTAGTAAGATCACAAACCTCATCAAAGAATTCTTCAAGACAAAAATCACTAATCTCACTCAACGAATCACTATCCGTAGACGCATTGGTGTTATCAAGAATAGGAGTAGTAATCTCAGAAGATGGGTGGAGATCATTGACATCATCCTCGTCATCATCATAATAGTATGGATACACTGGAGGAGGAGTATAAGTCTCGATATTTGATATTTGCTCCTGTCGATGATCCTCTTGACGTTTCTCGATGATCTTGTTGCAAGCTTCTTGAAGTTGTTGACTTAGTTTAACAAGAGTGTCCCATTGTTCATGGGAGCGCAATTGTTCGAAGGAGGGTTGATGATCGATGATGTGTTGTGGGGGTTTAAAATGTTGAAAACCTGAATTATAGCATGGTTGTGGCTCATAGTAGTTCATCGGTTGAGGAGAATTATAAACCGGGTGTGGTTCATAATAATCCACTTGTGAAGAAAACTGAGGGCACGCATTTGGCTCATAACAATTCATTGGTTGACAATAATAGGTATCATGAGGACCCCCACAGTTGTTGCAAACCGGGTATGGAGAAAACTCAGGTGCGTCTTGTGGGTAGCTATTTTCATTGTCATAATTGTACCCCGGTTCTATCCCGTAATCATACGAGTATTGAACCGGGCACGAAACATGCCAAGGAGAATCGCTTCCACAATAGATGCACGGGGAAAGAGTAGGTAGGTTCAAAAATGACGAATTAAGTGAGTGGCACAAAGGACAAAATCCTGGTATTAATTGTGTATCTTTGATATCGTTTCCGCACCGCTCACATGTACACCATTGACAAGAGTCGTTCCCGTACAATCGTCTCTCACAACCGACGCAATGGACATATGAATCCATAAAGAAAAATAGATGAGCAAGAAGAATATTTTTGGTGCAAAACTTTGAAAAAGAAATGCTTTTTATTATTTTTCAAATGTTTTTGGATTTTTGAAAAAAAAAATTTTGAAACGAAAAATAACGTTCACAAGTGAACGGATCCCAAAAGCCAACGCTTCTCTCACAAAAAACTTTCGATCCTCACGAAAAGAGCCGGCATCGGCGCCATTTAATGTAATGATTTTTGCTAGTTGAAAGTTCGTTTCTCGGTATCTTCTCGAATTGATTTCCGGTTAATTGTGTGAGATTAGTTGTTCTTGGTGAAATAAATGTTTTTTGTTTTGGAAAAATAAATATGCAAGACTTAAAAATAAATGACGAGAAATTAAATGACATAAAATTAAAACTTAGCTAAAAGTAAATTGACAATAAAATAAAAATGCAAAAACGAAATTAAAATGAACTGAAAATAAAACGAGAACAATAAACACTTAAACAAAATTCTAAAACAAAACAACACAACAAGTAAATGCACCCAATCGGAATACACCCGATCTGAATCCAAAAGGAATCCGATCGGAATGTACCAATCGGAATGCGAGAAGAGAAGCCAATCGGAATGATATCTAACATACCAATCGGAATGTCACAAAGGAGTCTTGATCGGAATATATAAATCATGCCAATCGGAATAACTTGAAATGGTTCAATCGGAATATATAAAGAAACGAGACTCAATCGGAATAAACTTAAACAATCCAAATCGGAATGTTACAAAATCCTTAGATCGGAATAATAGCCAGAACAAGGTACAATCGGAAAACATAAACCCTATTCCGATTGATCCATCGGAATGAGGGATGTGCGTCTGGTCGGAAATCAGATCAATCGGAAAGGGGATATACCCTTTCCTAGATTTGTGGAATTCGGTTATAAACTAATGAAATAAGCTATTTTGACAAGCTTAACACCAATCCAAACCGAACCAAAGATTAACCGAATCAAATAAGCACTAATCAACTTATCTACTCGAAATCAAACAACTTTTTGGATCAATCAATAAAAACATAAAAAGATGAACTTTTTAAGCACGAACACATAAATGAACAACACGGATCATAAGTAATCGCACCAAAAGAAAATCAAAATCAAGAAAGGAAGATTAGAGATTAAGACAAGAAAAGTAAAGATTAAACAACAATTAATAAAAACTTACTTGAAAATTGAATGATTAAAAGTGCATATCATTTAATTAAAGTGCGAAAATTAAAATGACAATAAATGAAAATGGTGGAAGAGTGGTTTGTCAAGCCACCAACACTCTAAAACAAATGAGGTTGGTTCTATTTATAGGGAGATTAGGGAGGAGCTTAGGAAGCTTCCTCCCTCTTTCTTCTTTCTCCTAATTACACACTTAGGTCCTTGATCTTCTTAATCTTTCGTTAATCTTCTTAATACTTGGACTTTGTCTTGGGATTTCTTCAAACTTGTCTTGTATTTTCTTCATAAATAAGACTCGAGTTTTTCGTCTTTTTAGTAAACTTCCGTCTTTGACTTTTTCTTCGATAAATCTTCAGAATTGGTCTTGGACTTCCGTTCTTTTTCCACTTTTGATCTTTCGACTTCATCTTTCGTCTTTTTCTTTGATAAAAGCCCGTGAATGCCGTGTTTTCTCCACTTTTCACCTTTTCATCCTAAATCACAACAAAAACACAAACCACGCATAATTCCGACATAAATGACATAAAATACACGTTTTGGCTCGGTTATTATTGCAATTAAGTGGTAAAAAGGATGGGTGTTTTCACACCTATCAGTATGTCATCTTCTGTTGTAACCGCATCAGCTGCTTCTTTAACATGTAGTGGATCTTAGGACGGCTTCTCTGTATTGTCAAGCGGAGTGCTAGCAGAGTTTAGTTTGTCATTAACAATAACTTGACCGTCTGTACTAACTGGATCGGGGGTAGAAACTATTGTGTTAACCACATCAGCCTCACAACACATACTGACAACTTAAATCCTCAGATGACTCAGAACTGTATGTAGGGTTGAGAGTTGAGTTTTGGTCAACAATAACCTCAGATTCAACATCTTATCTTTTCAATTCCATGCTTGATGAATTTTCCCCATCTTGAGCCGATGTCATTGAGTCGTGTAGACTGTTTGCGTTTAGATCCTCATATGTTGCAGAATTGAACCAACAATATTAGAACTCATTATCTCAGGAATAACGTCTTCTGAGACCACAACATGACTCTGTTTGGCCTATAGTTAAAAATTTGAGTATTATAATTTATCATATAAAGCATGTATATTAGAGTAGGGTTAATGGTAGACTGGTAACGGATCTGGCTTAGAGAAACTTTTCTGAAAAAAGAGCAACATGGTAATTGACGGTCGCTCATGTCCTGTCTGCCTGCAAAGTACAATACAGTGAAACGTTGGAACATGTGCATCAAATATTAGACCTCGTGCTCATCTAATTCGAATATTGTCTTCAAGAAATATTTGTGATCACTTTTAAAATGTTTCCAAACACACCCTTAGATGCTACAATCTGAATTTAATGACTGCAAGTATATTTGTTTTGGCATAATCCAATGCTCATATAAGTTGGTTCTGTAGCAAGAAATATTGCATAACTACATAGCATGGGAAAGAATTCAAACCAGAAGGTTGACTTTTAAGTTTATCCAGTGCATAAGCCATTACAGGGTGTTTGGGTCAGTGTACTGCAAGTTATTGGTTATAGTTGCTGCAACTACAATTTTATGGCTGCTTGGGTCTGTTAGCTGAAAATATACTGCCTTAAGTGAAGCTCGGATCTGCGAATAAGAAAGTGTTAACCAAGTCTTGGTATGGCTGCAACCACTATAGGGGTGTCCATGCCCTGCCAAGACACGAGGGACGGTAAACTACGCTTGCAAAAAACATAAATGCATAAAATTACCATAATATCTAAATAAGGTCATATTATTACACAATACCAATAATGTTCCAAACTTTAAATCAGTAAACTTCCAAACCTGTAAGTTTCTTTGTAATATAATTACATTACCTGGTTCACATGCCAAATTTCAAGGGTTGTTCGTATGTGAATGGATTTCTTGTGGTTCTCCTCAGCAAAGGAAACAGTCAACCTTCGGACTAAAGAACCTGAAGCCTGTCTGTACTTTTGCGGCATCAGCAGGTTCTACAAACTGAATAAAAGCAACCCATGTTTCCATGCTTCACTCAGATGATTTATCTGATGAAGTGTGGTGCTGCAACAATAGCTGCATCCTTTGTTGACTTTGATAACATACCTGATGAAAGTAACAATGATAGCAAATATTAATATCAGTCAAATGTTTACTTACAAAGTCAACAAACTTCTGGATAGGAGCTTTCGACATTTGTGTTGTGCTGTTTCGACAAGAGATATTATCTGGCTCAAACCTGTAACTGAACCTATTTTGGTAGCTTGAACATGAAGGGTACTATACCTCCAATCACTAACAATTAGTCTCCTTAAAGGTGCTGATTCACCGATTTTGGGCTGCAATCTTGGTCTGCAATTTTAAAACAACAAATGTGAAATCACTGGCCGTTAATAAACTCTGAGATGGTGACTTTTCAGAATGTTGACTATCTGAAACAACAAAATGGTAAGAATAAATTACACACGCACATACGAAATTGCAAACTTAACGATGAACAATAAAATTTTAACCTGTAACAGCAGCCTGTGTATCCGTGGCAGCAGCCATGTCCAAAGGCTCGTAGCATACTTGTCGTACATAGTGACTACAAACCGGAAGATTCGACAAAATTTCCAAAATGTATTTACTTCTTATTCTGCAAAAACGTAAACCTGCAACACCGATATAAAAATAACTTTGAACAATGAATAATTTCAAAGAAACGGGATTTTGGGGGTGTTTGGATCTGTAATGTAGATATCCTATTGAATCTATATTCAGTATATGGTAAATATTTCAATGAGAATAAGTATCCTCACAAGGGTTGTTCATATTCTCTTTTCCAACAAACTAAGTATCATTACAATAGGAATTTTAGAGACTATATAATTACAGTAGGAAAATGTTAATCGACCCGTGTAGCTTTGCATAATAAATTGAGGTGATCTGGAATAAGATTAAAGTTACTTGTATATGTTTTACATTGATGACCCATACGAAGAAACTTGCACTTCTTTATTCATTGTATGTGGAATTTCCACTGATTTAGTCTTGTAGGCTTAGAAGTTTTTTGAGGTGGTGTTAACTAAGTCTGATGGCTGAGTTTAGATTTAGTTGGTTCATGTGGTCTTGTTTGGCATTAAGTTTAAGAAGGAATAAAATAGGCTGAAATTGGTACGAATGCTATGATTTTGTGATACCACATACAACCACGACTTAAAACTCGTATATGCTATTAAAATATACTACCCAAAAATAAATACAATGCATCAGGATCAGGTTGATTCAGCAATAGTTTTATGAATATGGTACTACAGGACTCACCGTACATAAAACCAGAAACAAAATCCTATTTTAAATACTTATTCCGCTAATATGATTGGCATACATATATTAATCTAGTAACAATTAAAAAGGACGCTGTTATCAATATTATTAGAAAACCACAAGTAACTCGTGATGGTACCTGTTCCAAAGAAGCCTCACAAGCTGCCCAATTTCTTTGTCAACTGCTCCCAGTCCTTTGACTTTGAACACAGTCGCTTTATCATGACCTGCATCATCTATTGCCTGCAATTTATAAAATCAAGAAAATTATCATTCTCATTTGGGCATGTAAGCACCTTTTAGCACTTTGGCTTCATAAGTTGCATGCTATTGGTGTAAATACTAAATAGACAGGAACTTTATTTAATATACGATGGTCGTACACTAATTGACATGAAATTTAGAGGTGAAATAACGGAAAGATAATAGAAGTTTAATACCTTTATATATCGAAAACCGAAATCATAGCCATCAGAAGGGCCAGATTTGTGTTCATCTTAGGTACAAAAACATTAGGGCATGGCTTTATAGGAGCCGACAACGCCTTTGCTATTGCATTTGCTTTTGATGTCAGTGGAGCTTCTAGAATATCTATACCAAGAGATATGTCGAGCCCTAGTTATGATTTTGGTGGGAGCCATCATGCATGGTCGCAGTCCATGGTTCTCCTCAAATGCAGGAACCTGTAAACAGTTATGATGTTAGTGTTTGCTATACTTGTTCGTTTGATGCAGAGGGTATGCAAGGATAATATGATGTTAGTGTTTGCTATACTTGTTCGTTCGTATGAGTAGATAGTTGTTCAAGCTTAGCTTGAGGTTAATGTGACACTCAGTCACATTCCATTGTACTTCATTGTTTTTGGGATTAATATATTTTACCGGGGAATGCCCCTTTACCCAAAAAATAATATATGTTGTACCTGAATTCTAATACTGCAACCTTGTAAAAGTACAATATTGGCAACTTTGACCATTTGCCACCATCCTCTTTATTAAAAAATATTATCAAAAAACTATAAAAACACACAAAAAAATCATATAAATCCCTCTGTTTAAACACAAATCAAACAATTTTTTTTAATATGGTTATAAAAGATTATACAATTAAATTATCAACACAAATTACCAGAAAGAAAAAAAACGAACCTGTTATTAGGGTTTATAGAAACGTTGAATGGGTATAAACCCTGATTTGATTATGATCTGGTGATGATACACATTTAGCTATATGCATAAAAACTGAAGTTGGGTTACCTCTGCATCTTTGATCTGGTGATGATAATAGGATCTATGATTCTAGGGTTTTTGAATGATTTTAGGGTTTTTGAATGATTTTAGGGTTTATAATAATACTGGCTGATTCATGCTTTCTATGAATCACGTTTTAAATACAGATGAATAAATTTTGATTGGATTGAATAAACATTAAGTGATGAAGAAGATGGTTATGGAGGTTGTGTGTTTTGATTAAGTGATTCGATTGTCACTGGATCAAACAACAAACATGAAAGATCGATTGTTTCTATTGTGTTTTTCAAAGATGAAGGATGATTGTTTCTGTTGTGTTTTTTTGATCAAGATTCACATCCGGTTGTTTATGGAAGAAGGATGGCGTGTGTGTTTTTTTTCACCCCGTGGATGTAGGAAAAAATGAAAAAGAGAAGTGTATACCATTATTTATACCCACGGTATCAAAACGCGATTTTTATAAAATTATGTTTTCAAAATTCGTGGTCCGCCCAAAATTGACGAAAATTAGGCAAGTGATGAGTTTTTTTAGGCAAATCTTAAATCCTATTGGTTTAAAGATGTGACTAGGATATGACTGGATTAAAAACTGTGGTTTCAAATCATAATTATACCTATATATAATATAGAGATACGTATATATATATATATATACACGTATATATATATATATATACATATATATATATATATATATATATATATATATATATATATATATATATATATATATATATATATATATATATATATATATATATATATATATATATATATATATATATATATATATATATATATATATATATATATATATATATATATATATATATATATATATATATATATATATATATATATATATATATATATATATATATATATATATATATATATATATATATATATATATATATATATATATATATATATATATATATATATATATATATATATATATATATATATATATATATATATATATATATATATATATATATATATATATATATATATATATATATATATATATATATATATACGTATATATATATACGTATATATATATATATATATATATATATATATACGTATATATATATACGTATATATATATATATATATATATATATATATATATATATATATATATATATATATATATATATATATATATATATATATATATAGGAGTGGGGTAAAATAAAACAAAATTTAAAATAAAATAAATGAGGTGGACCACATGCTGCCATGTGTCCCCCTCTTTTTTTAAAAAAAAATGGTGTTATTTTGTAATTTTAGAAACTTCAGGGGCATTTTTTCAATTTTTACCGAAACTATTTATAGTTCTTTTTCATCTAATTTTTTTAGTTCTTTCTTCTTCTTCGGTTTATCTTAAACTGATAAACCCTAACCACCAATAACCACCAATCGGAACTATCGTCGAGATCACCGTCACAAACCACCGTAACCAACTTCCGTCATCACCGTAACTGTAACCACCGTATCTCTAACCACTGGTTATTGATTCATTATGTTTACTGAATCTTCGTTCAGTAGTGTTGCGTCGTCATCATCATCATCATCTTCTGGTGTTTTTTGTAAGTTTTTATCATGGCGTTTTTTTAATACTCTTTATATTAGCTGCATTGTAGTTTAGTTACTTTTAAACTCTTTAGTTCGTACCGCATTATATGTATGTTTTACTGAATTACATTTTTAAGGTTGATTATATCAGATATTGATTAGAATTCAGATTGATCATAATAGAGATTGATATGTTATTGATGCACATAGGCTTGATTTTAAGTCGAGGTTGTTTTACTACATAATAGGTATTTTTACTGAATTACTGTTTTTAAGCTGATTATATCTGATATTTATTAGAATAGAGATTGGTTAAAATTGAGATTGATCAGAATAGAGATTGATATGTTATTTGATGTACATAGGCTTGATTTTATAGTGGATGTTGTTTTTACTGCATAATAGGTATGTTTTACTGAATTACAGTTTTTAAGCTTTTTGTTTCAGATATTTATTAGAATAGATATTTATTAGATTTGAGATTGATCAGATTAGAGATTGATATGTGATTGATACACATAGTCTTGATTTTATAGTGGAGGTTGTTTTACTGCATAATAGGTATTTTTTACTGAATTATTGTTTTTAAGCTGATTATATCAGATATTTATTAGAATAGAGATTGGTTAAAATTGAGATTGATCAGAATAGAGATTGATATGTTATTTGATGTACATAGGCTTGATTTTATATTGGATGTTGTTTTTACTGCATATAGGTATGTTTTACTGAATTACAGTTTTTAAGCTTTTTGTTTCAGATATTTATTAGAATAGATATTTATTAGATTTGAGATTGATCAGATTAGAGATTGATATGTGATTGATACACATAGTCTTGATTTTATAGTGGAGGTTGTTTTACTGCATAATAGGTATTTTTTACTGAATTATTGTTTTTAAGCTGATTATATCAGATATTTATTAGAATAGAGATTGGTTAAAATTGAGATTGATCAGAATAGAGATTGATATGTTATTTGATGTACATAGGCTTGATTTTATAGTGGATGTTGTTTTTACTGCATAATAGGTATGTTTTACTGAATTACTTTTTTTAGGTTGATTATATCATGAATTTATTAATATAGAGATTGATTAAAATTGAGATTGATCAGAATAGAGATTGATATGTGATTTGATGTTCATAGGCTTGATTTTATAGTCAAGGTTGTTTTACTGCATTATAGGTATTGTTTATTGAATTATGGTTTTAGGTTTTGTTAAAAGTTTTATATTTTACTGAATCCTTCATAGTTTTTTTTTATTTTTCATCATTTTATGGTTTTTTTTGTTTTTATTTCTTATTTAACTTATATCATTTATCTAGCTTACTTTTTTATTATTTTTTATTTTTGCAGCGGCAGATGATTATGAAACAATTACCGTACGAGATCATGTAGGTTACTATAAAGTTGGTATAGATGGCACTAGGACTTGGTTTCCTGATGAGTTACCACATGGTCAAGTACCTATAGTAGGATGTCAATTTGTTTCAATTGATCAAGCGTACAATTTCTATGTAGCTTATGGGAAAAAGGGTGGGTTTGATGTTAGGAGAGGTGGAGAGTACAAGGCAGTAGGTTATGATATTCCGACAACAAAGTATTTACTTTGTAGTAGAGAAGGTTTTCTTCAACCTAAAGATAAAGGTAGTGTTGATAATGTAGATGTTGATTTACCAGAAAATGGTGTAGTTGAAGATGGCGGTGGTAGTGGTGATTTTCAAAGGTTTAGAGATATTAAGAAAAAGCAAATTAGGAGGAAGCCTACGTTTAGGTGTGGGTGTTTGGCGTCAATTCTTATTAAGAAAAAAGGAAAAATCTTTGAGGTTATTAGTTTCACAGAGGGTCATAATCACCCTCTTGTAGCTGAAAGAGACATGATTTTTATGAAGAATTCGAGGAATGTGGGTTATACAAAGCAGCATTTCCTCTATCAAGTTTCGAATGCAAATTTTGGTCCTGCTATAGGGTTTAGATTGATGAAACACCTTCACGGTGGGTTTGATAACGTTGGTGTAACAGTTGATGACTGCAAGAATGAAAAAAAGAAGATTACTGTTTTTATTCGTGATCAAGACGCTCAGATGGCTGTAGAGAAGCTTATTAGTCGAAAACTTCACTCCCCTGGTTTTTTTGTCAAACATTTTAAAGGTGGTTATTTCTTCTATTATCTGAGTTTTTTTCTAGTAAATTAATCTTTTTAGATTTTACTGCATCATGTTTTATAACTTAAAACATAAACCTTGATGTTTCATTTTTTTACTGAATTAACCATATATTTTAATGCATTTAGATATTATCAAGTAGTTTTTATAATTAGTTTCTAATTTTTTTTAGGTCCTGATAATCGCTTGGATGGTCTATTCTGGGCTGATGAAGAAGGTATCAGAAACTTTGCTACGTTCGGTGACATAGTTTCTTTTGATGCGACTTTTCGATCTAACAAGTATAAATTTTTTTCTTTTTTATCTCCAAAAATTATGTTTTTTAGTTTATTATGTTTTTTAATTTGTTATTATGTTATTTAACTGTAGGTATCAAATGGTTTTTGTTCCCTTTACTGGTATCAACCATCATAACCGCTGTATTACATTTGCTGCTGCTTTGCTTGCCGATGAGAGTGCGTTAGCTTACATATGGTTGCTTAAAGAATTTATAGAAGCGTTTGGTAAAGCTCCAGAAGTTGTCATCACAGACCAAGATCCGTCAATGAAGATTGCAATAGCTGAAGTTTTTTGCAATACAGTTCACCGCTTTTGTATGTGGCACATTATGATGAAATTGGGCACGAAGGTATTTTATCTTAAAAAAAATTTCAGCTAATGCACCATAATGCACCATAATGCACCATAATGCAGTAAATATGCAGTAAATGTTGTAAAATATGCACTATAATGCACCATAATGCAGTAAATATGCACTATAATGCATTTCATGTTTACTTATAATTATTTTGTTTTTTTATTATAGGTGGGTGCTGAACTATGTAATAGAACAGATTTTAAGAGACGTATTTCTGACATTGTGTGGACAGACCAAATTACGCCTGAGGTTTTTGAAAGAGGATGGAATTGTATGATAAATGAATTTGATCTTGGCGAGAACAAGTGGTTGGCTGACATGTTTGATCTGAGGCAAAGTTGGATACCTGCGTATTTGAGGCATGTTCCTATGGCTGGTCTAATGCGTACAACTTCAAGATCGGAAAGTGAAAATCATTTCTTTGGAAAATGGACCAACCCACGTCTTACTCTTATTGAATTCTTAAGCCATTATGACACTGCTATCGAGTATCAAAGGTATATTGAAAGGAAAAATGATCATGATTCAAGATATAAAACGCCAGCTTTCAAAACAGACCTTCAAATGGAGAAAGAAGCTTGCAAGTTATTTACTAGAACCATTTTCTTCGATGTGCAAGATGAAATGTTTAATTCATACAAGTATTGTATTGCTATGTCTGTTGTGGAAAATGGCAACACTGAAAGATATTCTGTTCGTGATAGCCAGTATCATATCTTTAAGGGTTCAGATGAGTTTCCTATTTATCAGGTATGTTCATCTTTACTGCATTTCAGTGTATTTGTTTTCTGCAAATGTATCATTTTACTGCATTTCAGTGTTTTTGTTTTCTGCAAATGTATTATTTTACTGCATTTCAGTTTATTTGTTTTCTGCAAATGTATTATTTTACTGCATTTCAGTTTATATATGATTGCAAAACAGTATATATGACTACTAATACTTTTTTTTTTATTATTATAGGTTGAGTTTTGTAAGTCTGAGATAAAGCTTGAGTATAGCTGTAACCGTTACGAGTCGTACGGTCTTCTTTGTCGTCATGCATTCTATGTTCTCAGAATGAATGATGTAAAGGAGTTTCCACGAAAGTACTTACATAAACGGTGGTTAAAGAATGTAAAGCCTTCAAGTTCTGCTCGTCGCATGGTCAGTGGTGTATCAGATGCAGTGCAGACTGAAGTCACAGAATTGTATCATATTTTTGAATCTACTATTGATCGGTTGGTGCACAAGGTTGATAATTTGCATATTTTCAAAGATAAGATGAAAGAGTTGCTCAAGCAAGCAGAAATTGATGTACCAGTGGTCCCAAAAATGAATAACAAAGCTGCGATTTGTGCATTGCTGGGTGTCAATGAGCCTGAAAATGAGAATGATAAAGTTCTAAATCCAAATCTTAGGAGAGCGAGAGGTCCAGGATGCTTTTCTAGGTTGAAGCCTGTAACTGAAGTCACAGCTGAAGAACTTAGTAAGAGGAGGACTTGTGGTGTATGTGGTGAAAAAGCAGGACACAATAAAAGAACTTGCACAGGTTTGTCTGAGAGAACCAATCTTCAAGCTACTCCGAATCAACACATTTCTCCCAAGAATCAAGCTGTTTTACCTAGAAGATCTGGGTTGAGATCAAATACTCCAAAATAAGTACTCTATTTTGGATCAAATTCTTCAAAATAAATTGTAAAAAAAATGAGAATGAGATACAGGAATTCTAGAAATAAATGCAAAGGTTTAGGTTTTTTCAAAAGTGTATTGTAATGCAGTTACTTTTACATTTTAATGCAATGACTTTTAATACTTGATGATTTACATTGTGATGTAGTTATTTTACATATAATTTATCTATTATACTACATTTCAGTATAATTTAATGCATTAAAACTAATTTATTATAGATAACTATGATGCAGTAAAAATATACAATATGATATCGTATGATACAGTTATATCTTTTACTGCATTGTGGTGCAGTTAACGTCTACCGCATTTCAGTAGAGTTTTACCAAATCATATAGATAAATTTTTAATAAAATGTTGTATTTTTTGTAATTTATCAAGTAATGCTATAAAATTTCAAATATTAATGCAGTAAAAATAACTACTCATGACAACTTCCACTCCATTCATATGCTATAACTTTTGTTTTTAACTTTACTGCATGTGATGTATTATAGCTAAACTATGATGCAGTAAAATATGCTCAGTAATGCATTAAAAATATACATTATGATATCTTATGATACAGTTAAATTTAACTTTACTGCATTTTAGTAGAATTTTATCAAATGATATAGAAAAACTGTAATAAAATTTAAAATTTTAATACATTAAAACTAATCCCTCATGACAACTGCCACTCAATACATATTCCATAACTTTTTTATATAACTAAAATATGCAAAGTAATGCAGTAAAATATACACAGTAATGCAGTAAAAATATTCATTATGATATGGTAATTGGTAAAGAAAAACCTTCATGTTTACAAGTTATTGGAAGAAAAAACAATTAGAAATTCAATTCAAAAGATTTAAAACTGAGATCTCTATTTATCAAGTTTCTCGACGGTAGTACTGAATTTCTTCCACAAGGCTTTATCATATCTGACATCATGCTCCTTTATAATCTTTGAAATTTTTGGCTTCTTTCTGAAGTATGCTTGTGCTTCTTTCAACAAACTTGCTTTTTTGACATTAATGTCCATCAGAAGGATTTTGGCCAAGTACTTGGCACGAAGCATCTTCAATTGTGCTTTCTGAATTGTTCCTTCTTTCTTCAAAGGTTGTAAAAAGTTTCCTTTACCTAGATATGTTTCTAAATGCCTCATAACGAATACACCACAATCGACATTATTGGATTTTGTTTTCCAATCAAAATCAATAATGCTAGGCTCAGAAACTAGAAAGTCAGCGCATTTTGGATGATGTTGTGTCTCCAAGTAATTTATAAAAGAATCAATCTGTGAAAATTTAAAATAAAATGTATGAGATACAGCTTTGTAATGCACTATTTTAAAAAAAATGATGCAGTAAAATTATCAATATTATTCACAAGGTATAGGAAACATATAAGTTTGATGTTTAAAAATAGCACCATAATGCTTTAAGTATTAGATAAAAGTAGACTTACCAGAGCATATGGGAAAGAACCATATATTGTTTCTATATCATCGATGCCATAATCTATGTTATCAATTATGTCTATTTCAGCGGTCTTCATATTGAAACAGATTACATAGAAATGGTTTGATGAATCTTTCGATATCTTTATTGCAGGAAAGAATACCTGTAGATATTTTTGTTATCATTAATCAACTTCATTCTATAGAACATCACAATTATATCATTTTATTCTCATAATTAATCTACTTACCAAATGAACATCGTTAAAATTCTTCCGTTTTGCTTCAGTTAAAACCAAACGAATATTTTGATCGAAAACTTGCATTCTTTCTTCAATAGTCTTCCCCGAATCAACAGTGTAATTAGACTGTTTTTAGTAAATGCAAAACGATATGTATATCATAATGTAAAACGTTACATATAAAAAAAAATTATATAATTGAATTACTTACAAGCATTCCTGTATGACAATATACATTTCCATCGTCTGATAGCTTGTCTCTGTGTTGTTCCTCGTGATTTTGAACAATAGACCATAAGTCTAATATGAGTGAAGCAATTTCTATTTCAGGGTACAGGCTCAAGAAAAAAACACCTTCAACTCCAACTCTTTTATTCATCTTGAAAATATTCTCACTGTACAATATTTCAGACAAGGTAATATATATAATGCTGTGATACCAAACCTACTGAATCAAACCTACGGAATCATCTAGAATCAGACAAATTAATCAGCGAATCTAGATGGTTTGTATGTTTACTTTTTTTATTAATGCTCATATGAATGATTTATTTTAGTTATTGGTCAATGTTTAGATATTGTTCAAATTTTGTTTTAAAATTGATTTTTTATGTTTGATAAACACTGCTATGTGTTAAAAATGCAATATAATGCTCTAGATTTACACTTAAGTTCATATTTAAGATTAAATAAATAACTAACTGGTCTTAAGTTTTAATTAATGCTATGTGTTAAATATAAACTATAATTCTCTAGAATTAGAATTAAGTTCATATAATGCTATGTGTTAAGAATGCACTATAATGCTCTAGAATTAGATTTAAGTTTCATATTTTAAGTTCATATAAGGCTATGTGTTAAAAATGCATTATAATGTTCTAAAATAAGACTTAAGTTCATATAATTCTATAGGTTAGCTGTTGATCAAAGTTTGTTTTAAAAGTGACTTTTTATGCTTCAAAAATAACTACTATGTGATATAATTTAAATATAATTGATGCAGTAAATATATAATATTGATGCTTCAAAAAGTTTCTTAATAACTACTATGTGATATAATTTAAATATAATTGATGCAGTAAATATATAATATTGATGCTTCAAAAAGTTTCTAAAATAAGACTTAAGTTCATATAATTCTACAGGTTAGCTGTTGATCAAAGTTTGTTTTAAAAGTGACTTTTTATGCTTCAAAAATAACTACTATGTGATATAATTTAAATATAATTGATGAAGTAAATATATAATATTGATGCTTCAAAAAGTTTCTTAATAACTACTATGTGATATAATTTAAATATAATTGATGCAGTAAATATATAATATTGATGCTTCAAAAAGTTTCTAAAATAAGACTTAAGTTCATATAATTCTATAGGTTAGCTGTTGATCAAAGTTTGTTTTAAAAGTGACTTTTTATGCTTCAAAAATAACTACTATGTGATATAATTTAAATATAATTGATGCAGTAAATATATAATATTGATGCTGTGAAAAAAAATATGTTATGTAATTATTAAGAACTTACCATTCAGGTGTCTTATTACCCCATATGTATTCAGCAATCTTCTTTCCATCTTCTGATAGTGGTTGGCCCAATATGATTTTCCGTTGATAATATGGAGACACTAAAGAAGGAGGCAGCTTTACTTGACGTTTATCGTTTTCCATATCAACTGGTGGAGCAATACAGCTAATTGGTGATGCATGCATAATCATTTTTCTTGTTACAGGCTCAGGCTTATCTTTTTCTATCTTATTTCTTTCAGCAATTAACAGATCTCCTTCTTTGTTGCCTTTATCTTCATCATTTGATTTTTCATTCATGCGTTGCAACTTTCCGACATTCTTTTTCATTAATTTATCCCTTATATCATCAAAAGTTGTTTTGTTTCCTTCAGTTCGTAGTTGACCAGATATCGGAATCTCTTTATATTCTTCATGTTGTTCAGCAACAAACAATTGTGTTTTACCTTTAACCTCTCTTGCGTTGTTTTTCGGTAACCGCAATTTCATACTATGTAAACTTTTTATAATTCCCTTTTTCTGAATCTGGAGACATTTTGGTGGCTCGGCAATTAAGAAACTTTTTGACACACTCTCTTCTGATTCAGCTAAGAAAGGTAGTTTCGAAACGGAGTAGTCAAAATACTCTTTGTTCACTTCTTCAATTGAAGGAAAATCGGTCATTAAACTCTTGATATTTTCCATTCCGATTGTAGGAAAGCCAGCTTCTTTGAGATTTTTAGAACCTGTTATTAAAAGAAGAAATTAAACAACAGTTTTTTTGGAAAAAAATAGAATAACTTGTTTTACTACAGCATAGTTACTTCTTACTGCATCATAGTGTTTTTTTATCTAGTCATGCATTATAGTTAAACAGTGCATTACTAGTTTTAAATCACTATGATGCAGTGAAATTAATAATCAATATAAGACACTGTTTGTTTTTCATTTACTTTCATATGCTCCCAGGTTTTCATCTGGTAATTCAACATCTTGCATTCCACCTTCAGTGTCAAGTTCCATCTCTGCTTCTTCACTATCAACTTCCATCTCTTCTTCTTCACTTTCAAACAATAGCGTTTGCGATTGATTTTCAAGGAATGAATCGTCATAAATGACAATAGATCTCTCGTTGACATCTTTATCGCACACTTCAGAACATATTTCAGCATTTAAACAATCTGTTTTTACAGAAAATCAAATTAAAAAAAGAAAATAGCTGATTTAATATATTCTTTATAATCTAGTTTGCACTCTTTAGTTAAGTAGTATATCATAGAATATAATTCTATTTAGTTTATAAACATTATGATGCGATGAAATTGTTGCATAAAATGTAGTTATTACATATTACTTAAATATGTAATTAGATTAGAATATACTACAGACATTCAAGTTTTAAAGGTGTTCTAGTTATATTACAGACATTCAATATCCGAAACATACGATATAAGATAAAATATTAGTAGAAACCAGAGAAGTGTCATTGTTCATTTACTTTTAGAGGTTTTTCCTGCTTTAGTGGGCGATGCTTCTCCTGCTTTTCCTTTTGCTGTTTTTTTAGGGGCAATAGGTGGTTTATTTTTTCCCCCTTTAGCAGGTGATGTTGTTGCTGCTTTATCTTTGATTGTTGACCTTGTCCGCCTTTCATATTCTGGTGTTGAGTGTGGCGTAGAATTCCCTTCATCCGTTGTTACAGGCTCAGCATTACCAGATTCATTGGCGTCTATACCTTCATTCATTCCAACTTCCACATTCCCAACAGGCGCATTAATATTTGTCTCATCGGCGTCGTCACCTTCATTCATACCTTCTTCTACAGATTCATTCAAACCAACTTCATCCAATACATTATCTCTATCTGCATCAGTCTTATCTTGATGATTCAAAGGATCATCATCGTTATACATTCTCTTTAGGAATGTATTTCTTTTTTGAACAATCTCCTTGAAGTCATCGTCAACTGGGTATTCATTCAATGCTATTTTTAGCTTCGCGTCATGATCTTCAAACATTTGAATAAGCTTTATGAGCTTATGATTCAAGAAAACCTTCATATCCTGTGTGTTTTGAAACAAACAAATTTAGTAAAACATAACTTTGATGCATTAAACTTTTTAACATATTTTAAATTATATATGCTTGTTTTTTTATTAGGGTTTTTTTTAAGAGTTTCGTTTAATTAAGGTTATTGTGGTGGGGTCCGATTGGTTTTCACGTGTCAAAGTAGCTTAAACTTGTTGCGGCTGACATATTAGTGGTCGGCTGACCTTAATTGTTTGTCGGTTGACTCTTCAATTTAAGGATAAATTATTGGTTGCATTGATTTAAATACAATCTTGTCATTACTTTGGATTGGTAGCATTGGTTTTCGGTTTGGCGGCTGACTTTGTTTCAGTATTAATTAAGTGGTCGGCTGACTTCTTCATTGCTAACATTTAATTCGCTCATTTATTGGTGGGATTGGTTGTGATTCTTGGCGATTGACGGCTAAACTTCACCATTACTGTTTCGCAAGTTTTGTTTGGGTGTCGTTTTGTTGAATCTGGGTTTAGTGTATTTACGATCAAATAAAAAAAAAAAGTTACTGTTTGTTTAGGGGTTCTCTTTCGTGGTTAGGGTTGTGTTTTATTGAACATGGATTCTAGCAATGAAAGTGATAAGCCATTGTTTACAGGTTGGATGGATGCGGTTAAGGTGTCTACTCTTGAGGTTTTAGTAACGCTAGAGGAGATATCTAATTTGTTTTCTATTCCTTTGAATACTGTGCGTGACATTGAAGTGTTTGCAAATGGTGTGAAGGCAAACAAATTTCCTAAATGGTCTACTTTACCTAAGGAGACCACTATGCTTTATTATAAAGCTTTGTGTGAACGCCATAAGAATTTAACTAGCAGCACTTCTTCACTCAGTTCAGGTGGTTCGAGTGTGCACTCTGCACAAATGGCTAAGGAAACAGACCTTGAAGCTAAGGCTGCTACCATTAATGGTATGCAATTGTGTAATCTACATGCGGTTTTGAAATTATTTGGTGTAACGATTCGCACGTTTGCTGACGCGAGTGAATTTATGCATGAATTAAGTATGAAGAAACATCCGTTGTGGGAATTGATCTCACCTGATCGTGCTAAAGAAATTCTGATGTTACTTTGCAGATTTGAAGGTGATATGGTTACGTCTACTAATGGAGGTATTAATGCAGTCTCTTCTTCGTTTAATTCTGAAAATGTCTATGAAGGGGTTAATATCTCTATTCCTAGGAAGGTTGTTGAAACAGTAAATGCTCGCTACCATAACACTTTATATGGTTACTTTCTTGGTAAAAGGATTGCATTCCCTGTGGTTGAGTATTTTGCTAAGAATAACTGGGCAAAACATGGTCTTAAGCGTATCATGATGAATGAGAAAGGTTTTTTCTTTTTTCAATTTGGATCTAGTGAGGGTCTTAATGCGGTTCTGGAAGGTGGTCCGTGGATGGTTCGTAATTCACCAATTTTTCTTAAGAAATGGACTATGAAAACGAATCTTCTAAAGGAGGAACTAACTCGTATTCCGGTATGGGTTAAGTTTCATGATGTCCCGCTACAGGTATTTGAAGAGGAAGGTATTAGTTTAATTGCTTCGTTTCTTGGTAAGCTTATTATGATGGATAATTATACTGATACTATGTGCAAAGAGTCTTGGGGTCGTTGTAGTTTTGCTCGTTGTCTTATTGAGATGAATGCTGATTCGGAGTTTATAGATAACGTTACTATTGGTGTCCCTGATCTTGAAGGCTCTGGTTGTACTAAGGAGTTAAATCGAGTTGAATACGAATGGAAACCGCCTAGATGTCATACTTGTAATATTTTTGGTCATTCCGGTGATTCTTGTCCGAAAAATGTTAAACCTATAACGGTTGAAAAAGTGACAACTCATGTTGATACAGATGGGTTCCAACAAGTGCAAAGCAAGAGGAAGAAGTACAAAGGTAATTTAGGGAATCAAGTTTCGAGAGGTGTTCCATTGAGCAAGGGTTTCCAAGCAGGTAAGACGGTTGTTTTCGCCCAAAAACTCACTTGGCTAATACAAGTACGAGTGCTGATAATAGTAGTAAGTTGCATACTAAATCTGGTCAGTTGCAGCAGTCCAGCAATCTTAATGGTCCGAACAAGGCTAAAGCTCAAATGAGCAGTGTTTCTACATCTAATAAATTTTCATCTTTGTCCATGCCTGGTATTGACGAAGGGGCTCAAGTAAGCGAGGAAGATAATGAGGAGGAGGAGGGAGTCGAGGTCGTCTTTGATGAATCGGTAAATCTTCTCAATACTCATATTGGGGCAAGCACTCCTACTGGCTGATCCCATGTTGATATTTTATTATTTTCCTCGTAACTTTATGTTATCGTCTTGGTTTTTTTCTAGTTTATATATTTCCAGCATTCTTTTTTTTTGGTAAAAGGGTAACAATGACCCCGGTAAATAGAACCAAAAAAAAACGTTGAAGTACAAGGAATGTGGCTGAAATGCCACATTAACCGCAAGCTACAGGCAGCTTGTTAAACAAAATGTTTATGACAGGCCATAAACATTAACTAGTCTAGAATACTGGAAATAAATAAACTAGACAAGAACCAAGATGATAACATAAAGTTACGAGAAACATAATAAAAAATCAACATGGGATCTATATTTCCAGCATTCTAGACTAGTTAATGTTTATGGCCTGTCGTAAACATTTTGTTTAACAAGCTGCCTGTAGCTTGCGGTTAATGTGGTATTTTAGCCACATTCCTTGTACTTCAACGCTTTTTTTGGTTCTATTTACCGGGGTCATTGCTACCCTTTTACCAAAAAAAGCTATGATATGTTGAAATTTTAATCTTTATTGCAGTAAGATATGCTATTTTTAGGATTACAAACATTTCTATAAGTTTTATGAGGTTATCATTTTAGAAATCCTTCATATCCTGTTTGTTTTAAAAAAAAAAAGATAAATTGTTAGCTAAAGATAACTTTGATGCATTAAACTTTTTCTGTTTTTTTTAAAAAAAATATTTATATAGATAAAAAATGAGTTTGATGCATTAAACTTTTTAACTTTTATTCAGTAAAAATATGATGATTTATTTTTTGCAAAATAGTCTATGTTAACTAAAATTTAACTTTGATTCATTAAAATTTCTAAACTAATGCATCAAGATATGGAACTTATATTTTAACTTAATAATACAAAAGCGACTTGATGATTACCTGACTAGTTTTTTCTTTGAACTGTTGTAGATTCTCTTCTCGGCTAGTACTTCCACCCTCTGTTAACACAATGATCATTCCTAATATTAGAAATCATCATATGATTCCATATATCTATATTTTTTTAATATAAGATTATAACTTACCTGGTAGATTATTTTGTTCTTTCCTTTTCTTCAATTTGATCTTTGGTGGTTGAATATATTCAAATTCTTTGAATATAGGAAGTTTACCAAAGCCTCCACTCCTTATTTCTTGTGCTTCTCTTTTTTTAGCAAGTCTGTACTCCAACCTTTGAATACAGGTGATGTTCTTTCCACTTTTAGATCAGGCGAATCTGTTGAACTACAGTATATAAGCTAAAAAATAAAAAATATATATTAGCATTATATTTCAAAATTTATTGCATCATATTTAAGAAATAATACATTATTAGTTATTGCTGTAAAAAAACATACCGCCAATACTATTGTGGAAGCAGCAAACGTTTTTCCTGGTTCCCAATCCTGTATCTCTGATCGAATACAGTCAAAAATATACTCGCACCAATCATATTGTTGAAATTCTTCCATTCGTTTTACCGATGGTATGAATCTTTGATTTGCAGTGCCATCTTTGTTCCCTTCAGCTAGACAAGAGAAGAAAATAACCAAAAAGCCGACTTGGAAAGACCAATCTGTTTCGGTCAATCTAGCAACATGATCTTCAAGAAACGAAATATTTATCCTGTCTGCATCCTCTCCTGCAAAGGGTGTTGTTGCTCTCCAATCTGTAGTTGTCTTATCTTCAGACGTTGTGCTAGGTAGAGAGATAACTTTCTTTTCACCCATTGGAACACCCAAAATGTCATAAATTAATTCCTTGGTTACTTTAATTCTTCTTTCATCCTCCATCTTTATAGTGTCCGTTTCAAGATCATAGTTTTGTACAATCCAAAATGTCATCTTGGTTGGCACCGACATATACTCAAAATTATTGATGAAATGTCCCAAACCCATTTCTTCTATAACCTTAAGCTGTCTTGTTGTGCATGCTTTTAACAAAAGATTCAAATGACGCACTGACATTCTTGGGACGATATTGGGAAATAATGCTTTGCCTTTTTTAGAAACTTTTTTTTCAGCATCTTCTTTTCCATCTACATTCTGTACCACTTTCTTCGATTTAATCCTCCGAATTCTCATCATCTTACCTTTTTCAGCTACCTTCTCTACAACTTCCTTTCCTATCACAGCAGTTGGAGCATCTGTCTTTGATGTCTCAACATTTTCTGATTGAAATTGTTCAGCATCGTCAAGTACCTCAGTTGAAACTGTAATATTTACTGCTTTGCCTTTTTTAGCAATTTCTTTTTCAGCAACTTCTTTTTCAGCTACCTTCTCTACCACTTTCTTCCCATTAATCCTCCGATTTTTCATCATCTTACCTTTTTCAGCTACCTTCTCTACCACTACCTTCTCTACCACAGCAGTTGGAGCATATGTCTTTGATGTATAAACATTGTCTGATTGAATTTGTTCAGCATCGACAAGTACCTCAGTTGAATCTGGAATATCAACTGCTGCAACCTTTTTCTTTTTTTTGTTTTGGCTTCTTCCTTCATCAGTTGGGATGTCATCAGCAGCTGCTCTTTTACCAGTAACTTTGTTTTTAGCACATATTTTTTTTCGTTTGGAAGATACTTCATTTGTATTAAATCCCTTTGGTTCTGAGAGTCTTTCATTGCTTTTACCTGTAAATAATTAACAATGTTATCCAACTTTTAAGAATTTAATGAATCATTACACGTCCAATTCATATATTGATACAGTAAAATATTAATACATCGCAGTGATTTTCAAACATTAAAAGTCACATTTAATCAAATATTGGACAACAGCCAACCTTAATAATGCATACAAACGTAACTCGGAATATAAAGCATTAGATTGCAAATTTTAACACATGACACTGATTTTTAAGCATATAAACAATCATTTATACAAAATTTGAACAATATCTATCCTAAATCATTCATATACAACATTAGAGTACAAATTTTAACACATCGCAGTGATTTTCAAGCATGATAACTCACATTTAATCATACTTTAGACAATGGCTAACATAAACCATTCAAATGAACCTAAATCACATTCTAGAGCATTAGAGTATAATTTTAATCACATCAAACTGATTTTCAAGCATATATACAATCACTTTACCAATATTTATGAACAATTTGTAACCTAATTCATTCATATGTACCTAACTCGGATTTTAGAGAATTAGAGTGCAAATTTTAACACATCAGAGTGATTTTCAAGTATGAAATCTCACATTTAATCATACTTTAGAGAATGGCTAAGTAAAATCATTCATATGAATCTAACTAGTATTTTAGATCATGAGAGTTCAAATTTTAACACATTATAGTGTTTTTCAAGCATCATTTAATCATAATTTAGGCAACAGCTAACCTAAATCATTCATATCATCATAACTTGGCTTTTAGAGCATTAGATTGCAAATTTTAACACATCACAGTGATTTTCAAGTATGAAATCTCACATTTAATCATACTTTAGACAACGGCTAACTTAAGTCATTCATATGAATCTAACTAGCATTTTTAGAGCATTAGAGTTCAAATTTAACACATTATAGTGTTTTTCAAGCATGAAAACTAACATTTAATCATAATTTAGGCAACAGCTAACCTAAATCATTCATATCATCATAACTTGGCTTTTAGAGCATTAGATTGCAAATTTTAACACATCACAGTGATTTTCAAGTATGAAATCTCACATTTAATCATACTTTAGACAACGGCTAACTTAATAAGTAGCATTTTAGAGCATTAGAGTTCAAATTTTAACACATTATAGTGTTTTTCAAGCATGATAACTCACATTTAATCATACTTTAGACAATGGCTAACATAAACCATTCACATGAACCTAAATCACATTCTAGATCATTAGAGTATAATTTTAATCACATCAAACTGATTTTCAAGCATATAAACAATCATTTTATCAATATTTATGAACAATTTGTAACCTAATTCATTCATATGAATCTAACTAGTATTTTAGAGCATGAGAGTTCAAATTTTAACACATTATAGTGTTTTTCAAGCATCATTTAATCATAATTTAGGCAACAGCTAACCTAAATCATTCATATCAACATAACTTGGATCTTACAGCATTAGAGTGCAAGTTTTAACACATCATAGTGATTTTCAAGTATGAAATCTCACATTTAATCATACTTTAGATAACGGCTAACTTAAATCATTCATACGAATCTAACTAGCATTTTAGAGCATTAGACTTCAAATTTTAACACATTATAGTGTTTTACAAGCATGATAACTAACATTTAATCATACTTTAGACAATGGCTAACATAAACTATTCAAATGAACCTAAATCACATTCTAGAGCATTAGAGTATAATTTTAATCACATCAAACTGATTTTCAAGCATATAAACAATCATTTATACAAAATATTTACAATATGTAACCTAATTCATTCATATGAATCTAACTAGCATTTTAGAGCATTATGGTTCAAATTTTAACACATTATAGTGTTTTTCAAGCATGAAAACTCACATTTAATCATACTTTAGACAATGGTTAACATAAACCATTCATATGAACATAAATCACATTCTAGAGCATTAGAGTATAAATTTAATCACATCAAACTGATTTTAAAGCATATAAACAATCATTTATACAAAATATTTACAATGTGTAACCTAATTCATTAATATCAACCTAACTCGGATTTTAGAGCATTACAGTACAAATTTTAACAAATTTCAGTTATTTTCAAGCATGAAAACTCAAATTTAACACATCGCATTGAAATAAAGATGTAGAATAAATCACTTACTGCTTGATATAGTTATAGATTTTTCCGGCGACTTTTTTTTACCGTTTCCATAATCTACTCTTTGTTTTATCATCAGCCTAACACTTTTCCTATTTTCTAGATAGATGAAATGATAGTTGGTATCAGATTGTTATAAACATAAATAATATCGAAAATAAATAAATAGAGGTATTAATTTGCTTACGAGGAGGAGTAAAGGATTTCAGATTCTTATTCACCATCTTTTTGGATTGATGCATTTCAAATTTTATGCATCGATCTGGTTTTGATCTTGTTTTTATCTACTGTGTGTAAACTTGGGGAGAGAGAAATATTGGAGATATTTTTAGTAAGTGATGAATTTAAGAGATACGTGGCTGTTTATTCACCATAAATGAGACGCTCTCGGTTGGTTATTTACTAGTTTGTCCCTAAAGTTTGTAATATATACCAAATCAATATACAATTTTAATAGATTTTTCCAAATCAATATTTAATTTTAACAGATTAATACGTAGGTGGTCGTTTATTCATCATAAATGAGACATTCTAGAAAGGTTATAACTAATATTTACCAAATCAATATACAACTTTATCATATTTTAGCAAATCAATATACAACTTTATCATACTTTAGCAAATTAATATATAAATTTATCATATTTTATCAAATCAATATACCATTATAACAGATTTCTTTAAAAAAATATTAAATATAAAGGTATAATGTTTAAAAATCTTCTAATTTTCATTAGAAGTTTACCAAATCATAAAGGTTAATTACTGCATTACAGGAGAGGATAACCAAAATAAATATTAGGTAAATAGAGTGGCATTTACAATGTACTTAGGCCAAGCTGAAATAAAATTACAATAGAAACAAACTTTATGTTTTGGGTTAACTTTACATAATAAAATTCTTCAAAAGTTTATACATAATTTCATTAAACTTCATCCAAGGACTTCCTTCTTTATTCTTGCTTCAAACTTTCTCATGAGCCCAATATTAACTTTCACATTGAAACCACTTATAATCTTTTGTTTCTTTTGTTGCTTCTTCCAATGTTGGTCCGCCGCTTTGATTAACTCATTTCTCCAAAGGTTACAAGGCAACAGCAGAATCTTTGCTAAGTATTTTGCTCTGAGAGTGTGAATAGTTGATTTTTGATTTCTATTTTCATCTGGCAATGTCATCAACCATATTTCTTTACCGACGTACATCTCCATATGCCTCATAGCAAATAGACCACAGTCGACAGCATTTTTTTTTGTCCTCCAATTCATCTTCAAGACTCTTGGGACGGCCTTCATGAATGCAGCATGTTTTTGATGATTCACACTTTCTAGGTAAGCAATGAATAATTTGATCTGTGAAAAAATACAAGATTGCTGTTAATGCTGTAAAATAATATGTAATGCAATAAAAAAAATTACCTGTTATATCTAAAAAAAATAATTTATAACAAAATTTTGAAGGTTATAAAAAACTAATAATTTATAAAAAACTAGTATTTATTAATACATAGCTATTTAGCCAAATGAGATTCATAAATCAAAAAATTACCATTGTCATGGCATAAGGGCCATATCTGTCATCAAGATCCACAGAATTATCATCAAGGTTGTCCATGATTTCTATTTCAGCAGATATCATATTGAAGCATAATAAATAGTAATGGTTTACAACACCTATCATCTGAATGCAAGGAATCATAACCTGTAGATAATTCAATAAAAAATTATTAACTAAAACATAGTAATGCTGTAAAAATTTAACTGTAATGCTGTAAATAATTTTTAAATAGTATTAGTAATAGATGTTATTTATGACTTACCATACTAATGTTATCCAAATTTGTTTTCTTTGAATTCTGTAAAACAGATTCAAAGTTATCATCAAAAACTTTTCTCAGGTGTTCTTCATCCACTTTCTGTTCAACCAGAACGGGAGGCTGTATATAATCACAAAAAAAATATAAAATATTTCAACCTATAGAAATACAATTTTTTAAGTATATATATAGAGTAAAAAACTCACCAGCATTCCTGTACTGCAGTACAAATTTGAGTTAAATGAGGCGCTCGATTGGAATGTCTCCTCATACGCCAGAACAAGACTCCATAAGTCAAGAATATTTGATGAAATTAGGATGTTTGGATAAAGACTCAAGAACCATATACATTCAATTATTACGCCCAATCCACTGAATATAAATTCCCTGCGCATTATAAAAATAATTCAGTTTTTTTTACCAAATCACAAACAAAAAAAAATATATCTATAATATGCAATTCAGTTACTTTATTAAAGGTTAATGCAGTAAAAACTAACCCTTCAGGACAACTGCCACTCCATACGTATTCTATAACCTTTATTTCATCTTCAGTAAATGGTATGTCTGGATGAATTTTCCTCTCGTGATATGCTGACAACTTTTCACTTGAGTCTATTCTATAAACCGCATCTTCTAATACTTCAGCGCCTCTTTTCATACTTCTGATAGGCTTTTTAAAATCACTTTCATTTGAGGGTTCTGGAACTGCAATACTAACCACTTTCTCTTTGCCTTTTTCTGAATTCTTATCTGTAACACTACTTGTGATCATTGGCGCCTTAGTGTCTGTGTTTTGGACTGCATTAACAAGTATTGAAGCCATTCCAGCAATTTCAAGAATTTCAGTTGCTTCAGCCACTTCATTAGCTTCAACAGATGTTTTTGGAGGCAATTCAGCAACTTCATGAGCTTCAACACTTTTTTCTATGGCACTTGTATTTCCTTCATCCATTTTTCTTGCCACAAAACGTCCTTCATTGTTTCGTACTAGGCTTAATTTCATATTTCTTGATTTAGGACGAAAGGAAGGAGTGTTGAGATTTTGAAAAACATCTGGGGTAAAAGTCCAAACATTATCGGTCATATTGTCAACCAAATCAAATGCATCCAACCCTGGTTGTCCTACATCAAAATCAACAACTTTAGCACGCATGATACCCAAATCATCTACAACATCAATCTTTCTTCGTTTGTTGATTTGATATCCTTTTTCGTCTTCCTTCGTTTGTGATAAAGGTTCTATTGTGGGAAGTCTAGTGTTTAGATAACTCAACAAACTTTCATCACTATCTTCTGAAGGTTCTTCTACGACAAAAGTTATCCGAGCACTTTTATCAGTTTCATTTGAAGATTGTGTTTCTGGAGGAGTTGACTGAGTGAAATTAGTATAATCAAATGGTACAATGCCCATATTTTGCCCTGCAATCAGATTTTGAGGCCCCTCTCCAGCATTTTTACAATCATGCTCATCTTTCTTTTTTCCGCATTTACATCGTCATCACCTTTTTTATTCTTTTTTTGATCATCGCCATTATCTGCATATTTTTACATTGTTATAATTTTTAAATTGCAAACCTTACCAAATTAACGTAATAATGTTATAGCATTGTAGTTATATTATTACCAAAAAAAATTTTAGTAGAACATAGAAAAATATAATTTGAATGTTATAGACATACCATCATGTTGATCCTCAACATTTCCTTTTTTTGCATCATCATGTTGATCATCAACATTTGCCTTTACTGCATCATTATCATCATCTAATGCATCATCATCGTCATCTTGTTCGTCATCATCTAATCCATCATCATTGTCAGTTTCGTCATCAATATCTTCATCCTCATCTCCATTCCCGTCTTCGCTACCATCAATTTCATCATCCTCATCTCCATTCCCCTTTTCACTATCATCATTTTCATCTTCCATATCACCTTGCTTATGCTTATAATAAACCATGAAAACCTTATTTCTATCATTTACAAGTTTTTTTAACCTTTTGGACTCGGGATAGTATCTAAAAGCAAGATCCAATTTTCTATCAGAATCTTCCATCAGCTTAATTGCTTGCTGTAGATTACCTTTTACAGTATTGCACATTCCCTATAATATAAAAAATCATTTAAAGTTTAATGCATTAAATTGTATTTTTGCCAAATCACTTTCATAACTTTTAATAAATAACATCATAACTATCATTTTCAAACAACCGAGTTCTCAATCCTCATTACAAAGAAGGAGTCTTCCCAATATGGGGAATCAAAAGGCTCCCACTAGGTTTTCGAGCTTGTTCCTAGTGAGCCACATGCATCAAATATTTTTTGATTGTGTGAGCCTTAAGACCGGAAAATTTACTGAATTTTAGTTAATTTTTTAACCAAATCATCTTACATAACATATATTTCATTCAAAATTATTACCTTAAAAGTTTTAGATGAAAAATCTTTAGCTTCTTCAAGTTCTTCTTCTGAAAACTCTTCTTCATCTTCTACAACATCAACAAAATAAATTATTATATAATAACAAAATTTCAAGAATATATTTATTTTATATTTTTATGCATACCTGATAAATTCACTAATTTCTTTTTTTTGGTATCTTTCTTCTTTGGCTCAATCCATTCTAAACCATCAACGATTTCTAAACGTCCAAAACCTCCTTTCTTAAGTTCAAGAGATTCTCTAGCTTTCATCAATTGATGATTCCATGCTTTGAATGCAGGGACTGTTTTTTTCGACCTTTACCTTTTTACACACAGTTGAATTGCAATACACAAGCTGCACAAAAAAAAAAATTTTTAGTAGTTAGCTGTTGAAAATTTATGTAAAATTTAATAAACTAAAAAGTAAATTTTTACAGCAGTTCAAGTAAAAATTTTACAGCAGTTAAGACTAAAATTTACAGCATTTAAGTTTAAATTAGTACTTACTGTGAGTAAAACCAATGGTCCACTGAATGTGCTACTTGAATCAAAACTGGTGCATTCCCTCACCAAACATTCTAATACATATGAGCACCAATCCATTTTTTCAATCCTATCAGTGTTATTCCCAATAAATGGAATAAGCCTCTCATTTATCGTTCCATCTTTGTTACCTTCTCCGATTATTGAGAAGAACAGTGATAGGAAACCAACATCGAATACCCAATTGGCTTTTTCGTATTCAGACAAAAATGATTCCAATTTTGATACTCCGATTTTTTTATCATTACCGACAATATGCTTCACCTTTCTTCTCCATCTCTGAGTCGTAGGCTCTAATAGATTTTTTTCTTTTAGAGTTTCAACAGGGATATCACCCATTGGTATCCCAAGCATATCATGCACAAGTTGTTTGGTAAACTTTATCTTCCTACCATCTCCCATTCCTAGAGTGCGTGTTTCTGAATCAAAATTGGTAGCTAAAAACAGACCTAAGGTTGATGGGATATAATATATGTTGAAGTTTTCAGGAAAATCACCAAATCTCATTTCTCGAACACGCTTGTCTTGTTGAGGGCTTAAGTTGTTTAGGACCTTTTGGAGATTTCTTGGTGACATTCTGTATTTTATGGTTTCCTGATCAGCCTTTTTTGGCTTCTTTTGTTGAATTGCTTGTGGATAACAAACAATCATATTATCTTTTGTTTTTGCCTTCTTTTTTGACTGAAAAAATACATCAGAATCTTTTCTTAGTGCAAGCCTTTTCCCCTTATCTTCCTTTTTTTCTATCTTATATTTATCGAAAGTATTTTCTTCAAAATCCGAATCACTGTTTTCCGTTGGATTTTTATTTTTTTCTCATTGGTCTTTTTAACTGATGGAGATATACCTGAAAAAATCACACACTATATTCATTTACAGACAGTATATATAAATCTTTCATTTGTACCTAACACAGAATCAAGAGCATTAGAATACAAATTTTAACACATCACTCTGATTTTCAAACATATAAACTCACATTTAATCAAACTATAAACAACATCTAACAGGAAACATTCATATGTACCTAACTTGGATTCTATAGCATTAGAATACAAATTTTAAACACATCATAGTGATTTTTAAGTATGAAATCTCACATTTAATCATACTTTAGACAACGGCTAACTAAAATCATTCATATGAATCTAACTCGTATTTTAGATCATTAGAGTTCAAATTTTAACACATTATAGTGTTTTTCAAGCATGATATCTCACATTTAAGCAAACTTTAAACAACATCTAACAGGAAACATTCATAAGAACCTAACTCGGATTTTAGAACATTAGAATACAAATTTTAACACATCATACTGATTTTCAATCATATAAACTTACATTTAATCAAATTTTGAACAACATTAAAACTAAATCATTCAATTATACTTAACTCAGATTTTAGAGCATAAGAGTCAAATTTTTAACACATCGCATTGTTTTTCAGGCATCAAAACTCCCATTTAATCATACTTTAGACAACAGATAACCTAAATTATTCATATCAACATAAGTTGGAATTTGGAGCATTAGAGTACAAAATCTAACACATCATTCTGATTTTCAAACATATAAAGTCTCATTTAATGAAATTATAAAAAACAGTTAATATAAATCATTCATATCAACATAACTTGGATTTTAGAGCATTAGAGTGCAAATTTTAATACATCACAGTGATTTTCAAGTATGAAATCTCACATTTAATCATAGTTTAGACAACGGCTAACTAAAATCATTCAAATGAATCTAACTAGCATTTTAGAGCATTAGAGTTCAAATTTTAATACATTATAGTTTTAATCAAGCATGATATATCACATTTAATCAAACTTTAAACAACAGCTAAAAGAAAACATACATATGAACCTTACTCTGATTTTAGAACATTAGAATATAAATTTTAACACATCGCATTGATTTTCAAACATGAAAACTCCCATTTAATCATACTTTAGACAACAACTAACCTAAATCATTCATATCAACATAACTTGTATTTTAGAGCATTAGAGTACAAATTTTAACACATCACTCTGATTTTCAAACATATAAACTCACATTTAATGAAACTATAAAAAACAGTTAACATAAATCATTCATATCAATATAACTTGGATTTTGGTGTATTATAGTGCAACTTTTAACACATCACAATGATTTTCAAGTATGAAATCTCACATTTAATCATACTTTAGACAACGGCTAAGTAAAATCATTCATATGAATCTAACTAGAATTTTAGAGCATGAGAGTTCAAATTTTAACAAATTATAGTGTTTTTCAAGCATGATATCTCACATTTAAGCAAACTTTAAACATCATCTAACAGGAAACATTCATAAGAACATAACTCGGATTTTAGAACATTAGAATACAAATTTTAACACATCATACTAATTTTCAAACATATAAACTTACATTTAATCAAATTTTGAACAACATTTAACATAAATCATTCATATGAACCAAATTCTAATTCTAGAGAATTATAGTTAATTTTTAGCACATAGCAATGATTTTGAAGCATTAAAAGCCACTTTTAAACAAATTTTAGTATGACATCTAACCTAAATCATTCATATGAACCTTAATCTAATTCTAAAGCATTATAGTGCATTTTTAACACATAGTAGTGATTTTAAAGCTTAAAAAGTCATTTTTAAACAAATTTTGAACAACATCTATCCTAAATCATTTATAAGAACCTTAGTCTAATTCTAAAGCATTATAGTGTATTTTTAACATATATCATTGATTTTGAAGATTAAAAAGTCACTTTTAATCAAATTTTGAACAACATCTATCCTAAATCATTTATATGAACCTTAGTCTAATTCTAAAGCATTATAGTGCATTTTTAACACATAGCAGTGATTTTGAAGCTTAAAAAGTCATTTTTAAACAAATTTTGAACAACATCTATCCTAAATCATTTATATGAACCTTAGTCTAATTCTAAAGCATTATAGAGTATTTTTAACACATATCATTGATTTTGAAGCTTAAAAAGTCAATTTTAATCAAATTCTGAACAACATCTATCCTAAATCATTTATATGAACCTTAGTCTAATTCTAAAGCATTATAGTGCATTTTTAACACATAGCATTGATTTTGAAGCTTAAAAAGTCACTTTTAATCAAATTTTGAACAACATCTAATCTAATCATTCATATGAACTAAAGTCTAATTCTAGTGCATTAAACTGCATTTTTAACAAATAGCATTCATTTTCAAGCATAAAAAGTATCTTTAAACAAACTTTGAACAATAAATTAAAAACTAAAAAATCTATTACCAGACTGAGAAGGCGGAGATAGTCCTATAAAGGTTCGAACCATCTTGATTGCCTGCTTAACTTTCTGATTCAAGATGATTCCAGTGTGAAATGCGAGTTTTTTGATCGGATTCACTGTGAGAAGTGTGTGTTTTTGATCGTTTTCACTCCGATAACTGCGTGTTTATGGAGGGTTTCAGTAACGTTACTGTGTGTTTTAATGAGCGGTTTTTATTGTGTGTTTTTGATCGATTTTAACTGCTATATTTTGGGAACTATGTGTTTTTCATCAGTTATGGGCGCGTTTAGTTTTTTTTTTTTTCGAGAATTGCCCCTAAAGTTTCTTTTTTTACAAAAATACACCATTTTTTTTTGTCAAAATTAGTGATTTTGATATGAGGGCTGAGATTTCACCTCATTTGTTTTATTATAAGATTTGTTTTATAATAACCCCACTCTATATATATATATATATATATATATATATATATATATATATATATATATATATATATATATATATATATATATATATATATATATATATATATATATATATATATATATATATATATATATATATATATATATATATATATATATATATATATATATATATATATATATATATATATATATATACGTATATATATATATATATATATATATATATATATATATATATATATACGTATATATATATATATACGTATATATATATATATATATATATGTATATATATATACGTATATATATATATATACGTATATATATATATATATATATATATATATATATATATATATATACGTATATATATATATATATATATATATATATATATATATATATATATATATATATATATATATATACGTATATATATATATATATATATATATATATATATATATATATATAATATATATATATATATATATATATATATATATATATATATATATATATATATATATATATATATATATATATATATATATATATATATATATATATATATATATATATATATATATTATATATATAT